>JAODUO010001743.1:70000-75828 GCA_025642075.2 Ridgeia piscesae
TGATTACCGTTCAGAATGGTTGCTTTGTATTAGCTCTTTCACGTGCATAGCACTTAATATCTCCCTTTTGGTTCCCTTTAAGTTTCTTGTATTACATGATATTGCATGTTATTATATTTTGATATATCATCAAGCTACACATATAACTAAATGTCATACTTTATACGTTGGGAAGATGGGCGTGGCAAGTGAATGTATATAGCTTACAGGGCGTGGCAGTTCAGTGCTAAAGATGCGCGTATGTAATTGAACAACACTGTTGTATGTTAATAATAGTTACGTGGTTGTACTACAACGACAGTTATTTTCAAGTACTTCATATTTTATCAACGTGCGTGCGTGCGTGCTTGCGTGCGTGCATGCGTACGTAACGGCAGTACTGATGTCTACCGTTTTACTTTGCCAACGACTCAGTTGTATTCGGGGTATTCCAAATTTGTGATTCGATAAAAACCCGGCCAACTATCGATATATGTAATATTTCAAATAAACATGATACGCCAAAACAATTATGTCAGTGCTGCATGTTACGGGACAAAATATAGTTTACTTTTTCCAATAATGTTACGTTCATTAAGACATAAATTAAATGAAACTTAAACATTACATTATTACTCACTTATTATTCCTACCTTCCTCCCTCCTTCTTCCCCTTCCCCTTCCCCTTCCCCCTCTCTCGCTCCCGCTCCCGCTCCCTCTCTCTCTCTCTGCCTCTCTCTCTCTCTGTCTATCTCTCTGTCTGTCTGTCTCTCTGTCTGTCTTTCTGTCTGTCTCTCTCCTCTCTCTCTCTCTCTCTCTCTCTCTCTCTCTCTCTCTCTCTCTCTCTCTCTTTTCTCTCTCTTCTCTCTCTCACTGTCTCTCACTCTCTCACTGTCTCTCTGTGTCTCTGTCTGTCTCTGTCTCTCTCTCTCTCTCTGTTTGTCTGTATGTCTGTCTGTCTGTCTGTCTGTCTGTCTCTCTGTGTCTCTCTGTGTCTCTCTGTCTCTCTCTGTCTCTCTCTCGTCTCTCTCCGTCTCTATCCGTCTCTCCGTCTCTCTCCGTCTCTCTCTCTGTGTCTCTCTGTCTCTGTCTCTCTCTTTCTCTACTCTCTATGTCTGTCTGTCTGTATGTCTGTCTCTCTCCTCTGTCTCTCTCTCTGTCTCTCCTGTCTCTCTGTCTGTCTCTCTCTCTCTCTTCTCTCTCTCTCTGTCTCTGTCTCTCTCTCTCTCTCTCTCTCTCTCTCTCTCTCTCTCTCTCTCTCTCTCTCTCTCTCTCTGTCTCTGTCTCTCTCTGTCTCTCTCTCTGTCTCTCTCTCTGCTCTCTCTCTCTGTCTCTCTTCTGTCTTCGTCTGTCTCTTCTGTTTGTCTCTCTCTGTCTCTCTCTCTCTGTCTCTCTCTCTCCGTCTCTCTGTCTCTCTCTCTCTGTCTCTTTCTGTTTGTCTCTCTTTCTGTTTGTCTTCTCTCTGTCTGTCTCTCTCTGCTCTCTCTCTCTCTCTCTCTCTCTCTCTCTCTCTCTCTCTCTCTCTCTCTCTCTCTCTGTCTTCTCTCTGTCTCTCTCTCTCTCTCTCTCTCTCTCTCTCTCTGTTCTCTCTCTCTCTCTGTGTCCTCTCTCTCTGTCTCTCTCTCTCTCTGTCTCTCTCCCTGTCTCTCTCTCTCTGTCTGTCTGTATGTCTCTCTCTCTCTCTCTCTGTCTCTCTCTCTGTCTCTTCTCTGTCTCTCTCTGTCTCTCTCTCGTTGTGTGTGTCTCTCTGTGTCTCTCTATGTCTCCCTCTGTCTCTCTCTCTCTCTCTCTGTCTCTTTCTGTCTCTGTCTGTCTGTCTGTCTGTATGTCTCTCTCTCTCTCTCGTTCTCTGTCTCTCTCTCTCTCTGTCTCTTTCTGTCTCTCTCTGTCTCTCTCTCTCTCTCTCTGTGCTCTCTCTCTCTCTCTGTCCCTCCTCTCTCTCTCTCTCTCTCTCTCTCTCCTCTCTGTCTCTCTCTGTCTCTCTCTCTCTCCCTCTCCCTCTCTTTCTCTTCCTCCGATCCTCCCTCCTCTGATTCTCTATGTGACTCTCTCTGTCTCTCTCTGTCATTCTCTCCCCCCTCTCTCTCCCTCCCTCTCTCTCTCTCTCTCTCTCTCTCTATGTCTGTCTATCTGTCCCGTTTTCCCTATTCTTTCATACTCTTCTCTGCTCATTTACACCCCTCTTCCTCCACGTTTTCGCCCGCCACTCGTTTTTTACCCATTCTCTCATTCTCATTAAGTCGCACATGGATTCGGTCATGGCTATTTGCACATAATCACACGAACTTCGAAGCTATTTATGTCATACAAAGCAATTGTGTAATACCTGCCATGCTTCATTGACATGATCACAGTTTAACACAGACAATGCAATCCGTCAATTGGTTTTAGACATTCTTGGCATACCTTGCGGCCTACTATAATGGTTTTGTGTTTACGCCAGAACGCAGGGGTTAACGACGTTTAGCTTCGCCTTATCGGTGACTTGCACGTGACAGGTATTTCTATTAACACATGACTGAAGGGTGCAACGACCAATAGCATGGATTCGTTGGGGTCAAAATGTAGTTCTCCCGGTCAACAGTGCAAGGCCAACTTCATCTGTTTCTAGGTTTGTTCGATTGGGGTCGTGTACAGTAGCCGATACACGTTTGACGCTCAATGTAGTGTTACACAAGGTACAGTTTAAGATGTCAGCAGTCACTAGGATATCAATAGATGCCGAAACACAACGAGGATTTCACAATGCAGTTATTCGAAGGTATGAACGTTTGTTGTGGTATTTAGAAAGGCAACTAATGGTCGTACGTTCCATTATTGTCATGTTATCATATTCGTGATTCAATGCATGTTTCTATTGTAATTCCCTCTATCATGATTTTACCTTTAAAAGCATCACAAAATTACAATGTGTTCATAATTGCTTAGCAAGGATTGTGACTAGGTCTCCACGTTTTATTCGTTCTATGCGGCTTCTAAAGTCATTGCATTGTCTTCCTATCCGATATCTTATTATCTTTAAATTCATTGGTTACTCCGATGAGAAAGGTTGCCTAGCTTCGATCATGTCTTTATGATCTAGTTTTTGTCCACAAAGTCAATACCACTGTTGGGACAAGTGCTTTTGCCTGTTTAAGCTAACACGCATGTGGAAAACAAAATTATGATCACTATGCTAATTGGTGTCGATAATATCTTAAATATAATAATTAAATTTGTCTAAGTCTACATCTGTTATGTTTATTATTTTATGTTATGTATTTTTGTTTACCAATTTGAGTTATATGGAATTATACGAATTATGTATCAACATTTTAAAGTAATTCCTCGTTACATATTATGAAGGACAAAATGGCGACGATGTGTGCGCCATCTTGGTTTCACGTCGCCTGTTGTAAAACATACCTATCCATAAATCTGCATGGATTAATAATTATAGTTTCACATGTTAACATGTTTAATGTATCATATGATATAATATAACATACGAGCAATGTTTTAACGCCATTCTACGATACAAATAACTTCGCTGGAAATAGATATATCAGTTTAAGCTCTGACAAGTTGATACCACAATCTCGCCAGTCACATACTATATGGTATATAAAGAAAGGAAATTCCTACTATAATTGTAACTGATGTGTATTCGATGCCTTGTGGCAAAGGGTGTATCACGTGATGCTCGCAATATGGAGCGTCACATCCGGTAATGGCACGCCGGGCTTAGGGGCAGATACTCCCTCCCTTTCTCGTAGCACAGTAATCAGTTGTGAGGGTTGAAGGTCGTGACGTTTCTCGCCAGGGGAACGTTGTAAGGAGCAACCAAAGCGGAGTCCCGAGCCCAAGTAGATACATTAGATACTGTACTATGTACTAATGTACTATAGGCAGAATGTTCCCAGTGTCTCCCACTTCCGGATTCCCTCTTTTTTCTTCTTTATCAGTCATGGTATATACTTTTTAACTGACATTAGATATTATAAATTACATAGTTTCTTTGAAATTGCTCTTTTATAGCACATTATCTCAGTTTCACGATAAACTTCCATTAATTCGTTCTACGTATATTATTGAAAGATACGTTGCCTTGTAGTTACTGCTTAACTATATATTGGAGGACATTCATGTAGTCTTTAAAATACATCTATTGTGATTTAACTGTGTATTGATGGATTTTAATGACTTTTTAATAACTATTATATTTTTCTCATGTAGTGCTCATCTGTTAAGCCAAGATATGGAAACACCAGGTAAGAGGTGAAGAGAAGGCTTAGCACAGAGACACTGAAAAAGAAATAAAGGAAATGGGAGAATGTGGCCACAAACAGACACCTTGAACAGGAGAAATGAGCAGAGTAGAGAAGAATTGTTACATATGTGACTGGTCAGTCTCTTGACTGGAGTGCCACCAACAGTGTCACTCTTGCGAAGACACTAATTTGAACAAGTCTACGTCAGTCCTATTATAAAGTTACATTGTATTAGTCAATAAAGTAATGTCATAAATATTGTATACACACACCTCACATTAAACCTAATGTTTATTAAAAATCACACATACCCTATTCATATTTAGGATGTCATTAGACATACAGAGGATAATCAACTAGAGAACATTTTGGATATTGTCAGAAAATGCAACATGTTCTGTTGTAATAACCACCATTAAGAACTCATGCTTGTGGGAAACAACTGTACTGGTTTTGTAATTTGTCTCTTTTTCAGGTAGAAACAATCGTTCAAATAGGCTGTTTGACATCCATAATGAAGAGTTCAAAACACAGTTAGCAGTGTTATCAAGAAAAATGAATTTGTACATAATGTTTTAGATTGTATACTAATAATTACGTATTCCTGTCAGATAAATAAAAATTGTATAATAATAAAAAATACAGTTGTGACTGATTGCATTTAGAATATTGCGTTGTAATGCGAAAGCAATGTCAGTTGTTTGTCTAACCATTTTGTTCACTTGGACAGTTTATGGTAATATCGATTCAGTGTTGTGTGTGGCAGGTTCACATCCTGTTGGTGTTCCTTATGCAAACATTACATGTTGTGTGCACACGCATTGATTATATTTAATAAGTTCAGCTGCTTTTGTGACATATCTGAAATGCATTGAACTACAGTCAAGTTTGCCTACGTATCAATGTATATATACAGGAATAGTAATGCTTTTTTTCATAAATAGCCTGCACCTTGGTTGCCAAACAAACAGGAATTAATTTGCAACCCAAACAACTATGACATAAGACCTACATGTGGGCTGTAGAAGAATGCAGATAAAATATTTCTCGCTGGCAGCATCATAGTTCTGCCAGGTCATCAAGTCAAGTGCAACAGTAATAACCTACTTAAGGTCAGCATAGAATATGCCGAGCACTGCAGTGGCGTTTACAAGGCAGGGGAGCGCTACCACAGGTCTTTATTTTAATAACAAAATAAACACTTCATAACAATTCTATTTTTTTCACAATGTCCGTCATAAGTAATATTATGGATAATTTGTTTTAACTCTGTAGCTAAATGCAATAAGCCAACATTTTAAAATGCCTTGACTACTGTCGCATAAACAACAGTTGACCTGACTGTCACGAGGCACAATCATTAATGATGTAATGTCAGTCACTATAGTGTAAGATGTAAGTTGGAAAACGTACGTGTCAAGCAGTACTTCTGCCACTTTATGGTCTAATTTCGTTTTCAGGACAACCTTCAGGTGAACCCATCATGCTTTCTGTTCTTCTAAAACAACCATATGGTTGCCCTAAATTTGTCACGGTCCTTTTTCGCTTTCTTTGACGCAGACGATAGTACTACCGGGTGAAACTTTCTCTTACCCGCCA
>JAODUO010001744.1:0-20000 GCA_025642075.2 Ridgeia piscesae
GGGGGAGGGGGGGGAAAATGGAATGTGATTAAGTTTGGGTTGGCGGGGGGGAGGGGAAAATGGATTTAATTAAGTTGGGTCGGCGGGGGGAGGACTGGAAATGTGATGATGGTTAATCGCTGTGGCTGTGGCGGAGGGGGGGGACTGGAAAATGTAAAAAAGAGTTAATGCTTGGCTGTGGCGGAGGGGGAAAATGGAAAAAGTGATTGGATTAATCCTTGGGTGGGGGAGGGGAGCTGGAAAATTGATTATGGGAATTGCTGGCTGTGGGGAGGGGGGGAAATGGAAAATGTGAGATGGTTAATCCTTGGCTTGGGGGGGGAGAAATGGAAATTGATTGGAGTTAATCCTTGGGGGGAGGGGGGAACTGGACAATGTGATTGAAGGTTAATGCTGTGGGTTTGGGGGAGGGGGGACTGGAAATGTGATTAAGATTAATCGCTTGGCTGTGGCGGAGGGGAGGACTGAAATTTATTGATGAGTTAATCGCTTGGCTGTGGCGGGGGGGAGGACTGGAAATGTGATTAAGAGTTAATCGCTGTGGCTGTGGCGGGGGGAGGACTGGAGAATGTTTTTTTTTTTTTTTTTTTTTTTTTTTTTTTTTTTTTTTTTTTTTTTTTTTTTTTTTTTTTTTTTTTTTTTTTTTTTTTTTTTTTTTTTTTTTTTTTTTTTTTTTTTTTTTTTTTTTTTTTTTTTTTTTTTTTTTTTTTTTTTTTTTTTTTTTTTTTTTTTTTTTTTTTTTTTTTTTTTTTTTTTTTTTTTTTTTTTTTTTTTTTTTTTTTTTTTTTTTTTTTTTTTTTTTTTTTTTTTTTTTTTTTTTTTTTTTTTTTTTTTTTTTTTTTTTTTTTTTTTTTTTTTTTTTTTTTTTTTTTTTTTTTTTTTTTTTTTTTTTTTTTTTTTTTTTTTTTTTTTTTTTTTTTTTTTTTTTTTTTTTGGGGGGGGGGGGGGGGGGGGGGGGGGGGGGGGGGGGGGGGGGGGGGGGGGGGGGGGGGGGGGGGGGGGGGGGGGGGGGGGGGGGGGGGGGGGGGGGGGGGGGGGGGGGGGGGGGGGGGGGGGGGGGGGGGGGGGGGGGGGGGGGGGGGGGGGGGGGGGGGGGGGGGGGGGGGGGGGGGGGGGGGGGGGGGGGGGGGGGGGGGGGGGGGGGGGGGGGGGGGGGGGGGGGGGGGGGGGGGGGGGGGGGGGGGGGGGGGGGGGGGGGGGGGGGGGGGGGGGGGGGGGGGGGGGGGGGGGGGGGGGGGGGGGGGGGGGGGGGGGGGGGGGGGGGGGGGGGGGGGGGGGGGGGGGGGGGGGGGGGGGGGGGGGGGGGGGGGGGGGGGGGGGGGGGGGGGGGGGGGGGGGGGGGGGGGGGGGGGGGGGGGGGGGGGGGGGGGGGGGGGGGGGGGGGGGGGGGGGGGGGGGGGGGGGGGGGGGGGGGGGGGGGGGGGGGGGGGGGGGGGGGGGGGGGGGGGGGGGGGGGGGGGGGGGGGGGGGGGGGGGGGGGGGGGGGGGGGGGGGGGGGGGGGGGGGGGGGGGGGGGGGGTTGAGAGTTTAAACGTCTGGCTGTGGCGGAGGGGGAGGAATGGAAAATGTGATTGAGAGTTAATCGCTGTGGCTGTGGCGGAGGGGGAGGACTGGAAAATGTGATTGATGAGTTAATCTCTCTGGCTGTGGCGGAGGGGGAGGACTGGAAAATGTGATTGATTAGTTAATAGCTGTTGCTGTGGCTTTGGCGGAGGGGGAGGACTGGATAATGTGATTGATGAGTTAATCGCTTTGGCTTTGGCGGAGGGGAGGACTGGAAATGTGATTGATGAGTTAATCGCTGTGGCTGTGGCGGAGGGGGAGGACTGGAAAATGTGAATGATGAGTTAATCGCTCTGGCTGTGGCGGAGGGGGAGGACTGGAAAATGTGATTGACGAGTTAATCGCTCTGGCTGTGGCGGAGGGGGGACTGGAAATGTGATTGATGAGTTAATCGCTGTGGCTGTGGCGGAGGGGGAGGACTGGAAAATGTGATTGATGAGTTAATCGCTCTGGCTGTGGCGGAGGGGGAGGACTGGAAATGTGATTGATGAGTTAATCGCTTGGCTGTGGCGGAGGGGGAGGACTGGAAAATGTGATTGATGAGTTAATCTCTCTGGCTGTGGCGGAGGGGGAGGACTGGAAAATGTGATTATTAAGTTAATCGCTGTTGCTGTGGCTTTGGCGGAGGGGGAGGACTGGAAAATGTGATTGATGAGTCAATCGTTCTGGCTGTGGCGGAGGGGGTGGACTGGAAAATGTGATTGATCAGTTAATCGTTCTGGCTGTGGCGGAGGGGGAGGACTGGAAAATGTGAGATGAGTTAATCGCTCTGGCTGTGGCGGAGCGGGAGGACTGGAAAATGTGATTGATGAGTAATCGCTCTGGCTGTGGCGGAGGGGGAGGACTGGAAAAATGGAGATGAGTTAACCCCTTTGGGTGTGGCGGAGGGGGAGGACTGGAAAATGTGAGATGAGTTAATCGCTCGGCTGTGGCGGAGGGAGGACTGGAAAATGTGATTGATGAGTTAATCGCTTGGTGTGGCGGAGGGGGAGGAAATGGAAAATGTAATTGATGAGTTAATCGTTTTGGCTGTGGCGGAGGGGGGGATTTGGGAAAAAGTGATTGATCAGTTAATCGTTTTGGGTGTGGCGGAGGGGGAGGACTGGGAAAAAGTGATTGATATTTTAAACGCTCTGGTTTTTGGGGGAGGGGAGGACTGGAAATTAAATTTATGAGTTAATCGCTGTGGCTGTGGCGGGGGGGGACTGGAAAATGTGATTGATGAGTTAATCGTTGGCTGTGGCGGAGGGGGAGGACTGGAAATGTGATTGAAGAGTTAATCGCTGTGGCTGTGGCGGAGGGGGAGGACTGGAAATGTGATTGAAGAGTTAATCGCTCTGGCTGTGGCGGAGGGGGAGGACTGGAAATGTGATTGAAGAGTTAATCGCTGTGGCTGTGGCGGAGGGGGAGGAACTGGAAATGTGATTGAAGAGTTAATCGCTCTGGCTGTGGCGGAGGGGGAGGACTGGAAATGTGATTGAAGAGTTAATCGCTGTGGCTGTGGCGGAGGGGAGACTGGAAATGTGATTGAAGAGTTAATCGCTGTGGCTGTGGCGGAGTGGGAGGACTGGAGAATGTGATTGAAGAGTTAATCGCTCTGGCTGTGGCGGAGGGGAGACTGGAGAATGTGATTGAAGAGTTAATCGCTGTGGCTGTGGCGGAGGGGAGACTGGAAATGTGATTGATGAGTTAATCGCTGTGGCTGTGGCGGAGGGGAGGACTGGAGAATGTGATTGAAGAGTTAATCGCTCTGGCTGTGGCGGAGGGAGGACTGGAGAATGTGATTGAAGAGTTAATCGCTGTGGCTGTGGCGGAGGGGAGAACTGGACAATGTGATTGATGAGTTAATCGCTGTGGCTGTGGCGGAGTGGGAGAACTGGAGAATGTGATTGAAGAGTTAATCGCTCTGGCTGTGGCGGAGGGGGAGAACTGGACAATGTGATTGAAGAGTTAATCGCTGTGGCTGTGGCGGAGGGGGAGAACTGGACAATGTGATTGATGAGTTAATCGCTGTGGCTGTGGCGGAGGGGAGGACTGGAGAATGTGATTGATGAGTTAATCGCTGTGGCTGTGGCGGAGGGGGAGAACTGGACAATGTGATTGAAGAGTTAATCGCTGTGGCTGTGGCGGAGGGGGAGAACTGGACAATGTGATTGATGAGTTAATCGCTGTGGCTGTGGCGGAGGGGAGAATGGAGAATGTGATTGAAGAGTTAATCGCTCTGGCTGTGGCGGAGGGGGAGAACTGGACAATGTGATTGAAGAGTTAATCGCTGTGGCTGTGGCGGAGGGGGAGAACTGGACAATGTGATTGATGAGTTAATCGCTGTGGCTGTGGCGGAGGGGGAGAACTGGAGAATGTGATTGAAGAGTTAATCGCTGTGGCTGTGGCGGAGGGGGAGAACTGGACAATGTGATTGAAGAGTTAATCGCTGTGGCTGTGGCGGAGGGGAGAACTGGACAATGTGATTGATGAGTTAATCGCTGTGGCTGTGGCGGAGGGGAGAACTGGAAATGTGATTGAAGAGTTAATCGCTGTGGCTGTGGCGGAGGGGGAGAATGGACAATGTGATTGATGAGTTAATCGTGTGGCTGTGGCGGAGGGGGAGGAATGGAAATGTGATTGAGAGTTAATCGCTTGGCTGTGGCGGAGGGGGAGACTGGAAATGTGATTGAAGAGTTAATCGCTGTGGCTGTGGCGGAGGGGAGAAATGGAAATTGATTGATGATTAATCGTTGGCTGTGGCGGAGGGGAGAACTGGAAATGTGATTGAAGAGTTAATCGCTCTGGCTGTGGCGGAGGGGGAGAACTGGACAATGTGATTGATGAGTTAATCGCTGTGGCTGTGGCGGAGGGGGAGAACTGGACAATGTGATTGATGAGTTAATCGCTGTGGCTGTGGCGGAGGGGGAGACTGGAAATGTGATTGAGAGTTAATCGCTGTGGCTGTGGCGGAGGGGAGGACTGGAGAATGTGATTGATGAGTTAATCGCTGTGGCTGTGGCGGAGGGGGAGGACTGGACAATGTGATTGAAGAGTTAATCGCTGTGGCTGTGGCGGAGGGGGAGGATTGGATAATGTGATTGAAGAGTTAATCGCTCTGGCTGTGGCGGAGGGGGAGAACTGGACAATGTGATTGAAGAGTTAATCGCTCTGGCTGTGGCGGAGGGGGAGAACTGGACAATGTGATTGATGAGTTAATCGCTGTGGCTGGGCGGAGGGGAGGACTGGAAATGTGATTTATGAGTTAATCGCTGTGGCTGTGGCGGAGGGGGAGACTGGAAATGTATTTATGAGTTAATCGCTTGGCTGTGGCGGAGGGGGAGGATGGAAATGTGATTGAGAGTTAATCGTCGGCTGGGCGGAGGGGAGAATGGAAATGTGATTGAGAGTTAATCGCTTGGCTGTGGCGGAGGGGAGGACTGGAAATTGATTGATGAGTTAATCGCTTGGCTGTGGGGAGGGGAGACTGGAAATTGATTGAGAGTTAATCGCTTGGCTGTGGCGGAGGGGAGGACTGGAAATGTGATTGAGAGTTAATCGCTTGGCTGTGGCGGAGGGGGAGGACTGGAAATGTGATTGAGAGTTAATCGCTCTGGCTGTGGCGGAGGGGAGGACTGGAAATGTGATTGAGAGTTAATCGCTCTGGCTGTGGCGGAGGGGAGACTGGAAATGTGATTGATGAGTTAATCGCTCTGGCTGTGGCGGAGGGGGAGGACTGGAAATGTGATTGATGAGTTAATCGCTGTGGCTGTGGCGGAGGGGGAGGACTGGAAATGTGATTGATGAGTTAATCGCTCTGGCTGTGGCGGAGGGGGAGACTGGAAAATGTGATTGATGAGTTAATCGCTCTGGCTGTGGCGGAGGGGGAGAACTGGAAATGTGATTGATGAGTTAATCGCTGTGGCTGTGGCGGAGGGGGAGACTGGAAATGTGATTGATGAGTTAATCGCTGTGGCTGTGGCGGAGGGGGAGACTGGACAATGTGATTGAAGAGTTAATCGCTCTGGCTGTGGCGGAGGGGGAGAACTGGACAATGTGATTGAGAGTTAATCGCTGTGGCTGTGGCGGAGGGGGAGACTGGAAATGTGATTGATGAGTTAATCGCTGTGGCTGTGGCGGAGGGGGAGGACTGGAAATGTGATTGATGAGTTAATCGCTGTGGCTGTGGCGGAGGGGGAGGACTGGAAATGTGATTGATGAGTTAATCGCTGTGGCTGTGGCGGAGGGGAGGACTGGAAATGTGATTGATGAGTTAATCGCTGTGGCTGTGGCGGAGGGGGAGGACTGGAAATGTGATTGATGAGTTAATCGCTGTGGCTGTGGCGGAGGGGAGGACTGGAGAATGTGATTGAAGAGTTAATCGCTCTGGCTGTGGCGGAGGGGGAGGACTGGAGAATGTGATTGATGAGTTAATCGCTGTGGCTGTGGCGGAGGGGGAACTGGACAATGTGATTGATGAGTTAATCGCTGTGGCTGTGGCGGAGGGGGAGACTGGACAATGTGATTGATGAGTTAATCGCTGTGGCTGTGGCGGAGTGGGAGGACTGGAGAATGTGATTGAAGAGTTAATCGCTCTGGCTGTGGCGGAGGGGGAGGACTGGACAATGTGATTGAGAGTTAATCGCTGTGGCTGTGGCGGAGGGGGAGACTGGACAATGTGATTGATGAGTTAATCGCTGTGGCTGTGGCGGAGGGGAGGACTGGAGAATGTGATTGAAGAGTTAATCGCTCTGGCTGTGGCGGAGGGGGAGAACTGGACAATGTGATTGATGAGTTAATCGCTGTGGCTGTGGCGGAGGGGGAGACTGGACAATGTGATTGATGAGTTAATCGCTGTGGCTGTGGCGGAGGGGGAGACTGGACAATGTGATTGAGAGTTAATCGCTGTGGCTGTGGCGGAGGGGGAGAACTGGAAATGTGATTGAAGAGTTAATCGCTCTGGCTGTGGCGGAGGGGAGACTGGAGAATGTGATTGAAGAGTTAATCGCTGTGGCTGTGGCGGAGGGGAGACTGGAAATGTGATTGATGAGTTAATCGCTGTGGCTGTGGCGGAGGGGGAGACTGGAAATGTGATTGATGAGTTAATCGCTGTGGCTGTGGCGGAGGGGGAGACTGGAAATGTGATTGATGAGTTAATCGCTGTGGCTGTGGCGGAGGGGAGGACTGGAGAATGTGATTGAAGAGTTAATCGCTCTGGCTGTGGCGGAGGGGGAGAACTGGACAATGTGATTGATGAGTTAATCGCTGTGGCTGTGGCGGAGGGGGAGACTGGACAATGTGATTGATGAGTTAATCGCTGTGGCTGTGGCGGAGGGGGAGACTGGAGAATGTGATTGAAGAGTTAATCGCTCTGGCTGTGGCGGAGGGGGAGAACTGGACAATGTGATTGAAGAGTTAATCGCTGTGGCTGTGGCGGAGGGGAGAACTGGACAATGTGATTGATGAGTTAATCGCTGTGGCTGTGGCGGAGGGGAGACTGGACAATGTGATTGATGAGTTAATCGCTGTGGCTGTGGCGGAGGGGAGGACTGGAGAATGTGATTGAGAGTTAATCGCTCTGGCTGTGGCGGAGGGGAGACTGGAAATGTGATTGAAGAGTTAATCGCTCTGGCTGTGGCGGAGGGGGAGACTGGAAATGTGATTGAGAGTTAATCGCTTGGCTGTGGCGGAGGGGGAGAACTGGAAATGTGATTGATGAGTTAATCGCTGGCTGTGGCGGAGGGAGAACTGGAAATGTGATTGAAGAGTTAATCGCTCTGGCTGTGGCGGAGGGGGAGAACTGGACAATGTGATTGAAGAGTTAATCGCTGTGGCTGTGGCGGAGGGGGGACTGGACAATGTGATTGATGAGTTAATCGCTGTGGCTGTGGCGGAGGGGGAGAACTGGACAATGTGATTGATGAGTTAATCGCTGTGGCTGTGGCGGAGTGGGAGGACTGGAGAATGTGATTGAAGAGTTAATCGCTGTGGCTGTGGCGGAGGGGGTGGACTGGACAATGTGATTGAAGAGTTAATCGCTCTGGCTGTGGCGGAGGGGGAGGATTGGATAATGTGATTGATGAGTTAATCGCTCTGGCTGTGGCGGAGGGGAGAACTGGAATGTGAGAGAGTTAATCGCTCTGGCTGTGGGGAGGGGGAGAACTGGACAATGTGATTGAGAGTTAATCGCTTGGCTGTGGCGGAGGGGGAGACTGGAAATGTGATTGAGAGTTAATCGCTGTGGCTGTGGCGGAGGGGGGACTGGAAATGTGATTGAGAGTTAATCGCTGTGGCTGTGGCGGAGGGGAGACTGGAAATGTGATTGAGAGTTAATCGCTTGGCTGTGGCGGAGGGGGGACTGGAAATGTGATTGAAGAGTTAATCGCTTGGCTGTGGCGGAGGGGGGATGGAATGTGATTGAAGAGTTAATCGCTTGGCTGTGGCGGAGGGGAGATGGAAATGTGATTGAGAGTTAATCGTCGGCTGTGGGGAGGGGAGATGGAAATGTGATTGAGAGTTAATCGCTTGGCTGTGGCGGAGGGGAGGACTGGAAATGTGATTGAGAGTTAATCGCTTGGCTGTGGCGGAGGGGGGGACTGGAAATGTGATTGAGAGTTAATCCTTGCTGTGGCGGAGGGGGAGACTGGAAATGTGATGATAGTTAATCGCTGTGGCTTGGCGGAGGGGAGACTGGAAATGTGATTGAGAGTTAATCGCTTGGCTGTGGCGGAGGGGGGACTGGAAATGTGATGAAGAGTGGCGGAGGGGGAGGACTGGAAAATGTGAGATGAGTTAATCCTTTGGTGTGGCGGAGGGGGAGGACTGGAAAATTTATTGATTAGTTAATACTTTTTTGGCTTTGGCGGAGGGGGAGGACTGGAAATGTGATTGATGAGTTAATCGCTTTGGTTTGGCGGAGGGGAGGACTGGTAATGTGATGATGAGTTAATCCCTTTGGGTGTGGCAGGGGGAGGACTGGAAAATGTGAATATATTAATCGCTCTGGTGTGGCGGAGGGGGAGGACTGGAAAATGTGATTGAGAGTTAATCGTCTGGCTGGGCGGAGGGGGGACTGGAAATGTGATGATAGTTAATCGTTGGCTGTGGCGGAGGGGGAGGACTGGAAAATGTAAGATGAGTTAATCGCTCTGGCTGTGGCGGAGGGGGAGACTGGAAAATGTGATTGAGAGTTTAAACGCTCTGGCTGGGCGGAGGGGAGGACTGGAAATGGGTTTTGGGCTGTTGGGGGGGGGGAGGCTAAAAAGGACGATGAGAATCGCTCGGCTGTGGGGGGGAGAAATGGAAATGTGATTGATGAGTTAATTTTTTTGGGGAGGGGGAGAACTGGAAATGTATTGAAGAGTTAATGTTGGCTGTGGGGAGGGGGGGATGGAAATGTGATTGAAAGTTAATCGCTGGGTGTGGCGGAGGGGGAGGACTGGGGGAAAAGTGATTGATATTAATCGCTTGGTGTGGGGGAGGGGAGGACTGGAAATTTTGATTAAACGCTGTGGCTGTGGCGGGGGGGGGACTGGAAATGTGATTGAAGAAATTTTTCTGGCTGTGGGGAGGGGGAGGATGGAAATTTATTGAAGAGTTAATCGCTTTGGGTGTGGCGGGGGGGAGGACTGGGGAAAATTTATTGAGAGAATCCCTTTGGGTGTGGCGGAGGGGGAGGACTGGAAATTGATTGATAGTTAATCGCTGTGGCTTTTGGGGGGGGGAGAAATGGAAATGTGATTGATGAGTTAATCGCTTTTGGGTGTGGCGGGGGGAGGACTGGAAATTTATTTAAGAGTTAATCGCTTGGCTGTGGCGGGGGGGGGAAATGGAAATGTGATTTATGAGTTAATCGCTTGGCTGTGGCGGAGGGGGAGAAATGGAAATGTGATTGAGAGTTAATCGCTTGGCTGGGCGGAGGGGAGGACTGGAAATGTGATTTAAGAGTTAATCGCTTGGCTGTGGCGGAGGGGGGGGACTGGAAATGTATTTAGAGTTAATCGCTTGGCTGTGGCGGAGGGGGAGAACTGGAAATGTGATTGAGAGTTAATCGCTTGGCTGGGCGGAGGGGAGAACTGGAAATGTGATTGAAGAGTTAATGTCTGGCTGTGGGGGGGGGGGAAATGGACAAAGTGAGAAGAGTTAATCGCTTGGCTGTGGGGAGGGGGAGAACTGGACAATGTGATTGAGAGTTAATCGCTGTGGTGTGGCGGGGGGGAGAAATGGAAATTTATTGAGAGTTAATCGCGTGGCTGTGGGGGGGGAAGGGTGGGGAATGGATTGAAGAGTTAATCGCTGTGGCTGTGGCGGAGGGGGGGGCTGGAAATGTGATTGAAGAGTTAATCGCTCTGGCTGTGGCGGAGGGGAGGATGGAAATGTGATTGAGAGTTAATCGCTTGGCTGTGGCGGAGGGGGGGAAATGGAAATGTGATTGAAGAGTTAATCGCTCTGGCTGTGGCGGAGGGGGAGAAATGGAAATGTGATTGAGTTTCCTGGCTGTGGCGGAGGGGGAGGACTGGGGAAAAGTGATTGAAGAGTTAATCGCTTGGCTGTGGCGGAGGGGGGGACTGGGAAAAGTGATTGAAGGTTAATCCTTGGCTTGGCGGAGGGGGAGAAATGGAAATGTGATTGATGAGTTAATCGCTTGGCTGTGGCGGGGGGGAGGGGGAAATGTGATTGAAGAGTTAATCGCTCTGGCTGTGGCGGAGGGGGAGGATTGGATAATGTGATTGATGAGTTAATCGTTCCGGCTGTGGCGGAGGGGGAGGATTGGATAATGTGATTGATGAGTTAATCGCTCTGGCTGTGGCGGAGGGGGAGGACTGGATAATGTGATTGATGAGTTAATCGCTGTGGCTGTGGCGGAGGGGGAGGACTGGAAAATATGATTGATGACTTAATCGTTCTGGCTGTGGCTGAGGGGGAGAACTGGAAAATGTGATTGATGAGTTAATCGGTCTGGCTGTGGCGGAGGGGGAGGACTGGAAAATGTGATTGATGAGTTAATCTCTCTGGCTGTGGCGGAGGGGGAGGACTGGAAAATGTGATTGATTAGTTAATCGCTGTTGCTGTGGCTTTGGCGGAGGGGGAGGACTGGATAATGTGATTGATGAGTTAATCGCTTTGGCTGTGGCGGAGGGGGAGGACTGGAAAATGTGAATGATGAGTTAATCGCTCTGGCTGTGGCGGAGGGGGAGGACTGGAAAATGTGAAATTTGGAATCGCTGTGGCTGTGGCGGAGGGGGAGGACTGGATAATGTGATTGATGAGTTAATCGCTGTGGCTGTGGCGGAGGGGGAGGACTGGAAAATGTGATTGATGAGTTAATCGCTCTGGCTGTGGCGGAGGGGGAGGACTGGAAAATGTGATTGACGAGTTAATCGCTTGGCTGGGCGGAGGGGAGGACTGGAAATGTGATTTATGAGTTAATCGCTTGGCTGTGGCGGAGGGGGAGGACTGGAAAATGTAAAAAAGAGTTAATCGCTTGGCTGTGGCGGAGGGGGAGAAATGGAAAATGTGATTGGGAACGCTGTGGCTGTGGCGGAGGGGAGAAATGGAAATGTGATTGAAGAGTTAATCGCTTGGCTGTGGCGGAGGGGGCTGGAAATGTGATTGAAGAGTTAATCGCTCTGGCTGTGGCGGAGTGGGAGGACTGGAGAATGTGATTGAAGAGTTAATCGCTCTGGCTGTGGCGGAGTGGGAGGACTGGAGAATGTGATTGAAGAGTTAATCGCTGTGGCTGTGGCGGAGGGGAGGACTGGAGAATGTGATTGAAGAGTTAATCGCTTGGCTGTGGCGGATGGGAGACGGGAGAAGGGTTGAAAGAACGCTCTGGCTGTGGCGGAGGGGAGGGCGGAAATGGATTGAAGAGAACCTTGGCGGGGGAGGGGGAGAATAAATGTGATTAAAGCGTTGTGGCGGAGGGGGGGAACTGGACAATGTGATTGATGAGTTAATCGCTGTGGCTGTGGCGGAGTGGGAGGACTGGAGAATGTGATTGAAGAGTTAATCGCTCTGGCTGTGGCGGAGGGGGAGAACTGGACAATGTGATTGAGAGTTAATCGCTGTGGCTGTGGCGGAGGGGGAGGACTGGACAATGTGATTGAGAGTTAATCGCTGTGGCTGTGGCGGAGGGGGAGGACTGGAGAATGTGATTGAAGAGTTAATCGCTCTGGCTGTGGCGGAGGGGGAGAACTGGACAATGTGATTGAAGAGTTAATCGCTGTGGCTGTGGCGGAGGGGGAGAACTGGACAATGTGATTGATGAGTTAATCGCTGTGGCTGTGGCGGAGTGGGAGAACTGGACAATGTGATTGATGAGTTAATCGCTGTGGCTGTGGCGGAGGGGGAGAACTGGAAATGTGATTGATGAGTTAATCGCTTGGCTGTGGCGGAGGGGGAGAAATGGAAATGTGATTGAAGAGTTAATCGCTTGGCTGTGGCGGAGGGGGGAAATGGACAATGTGATTGAGAGTTAATCGCTTGGCTGTGGCGGAGGGGAGAAATGGAAATGTGATTGAGAGTTAATCGCTTGGCTGTGGCGGAGGGGGAGAAATGGAAATGTGATTGAGAGTTAATCGCTGTGGCTGTGGCGGAGGGGGAGAAATGGAAATGTGATTGATGAGTTAATCGCTTGGCTGTGGGGAGGGGGAGAAATGGAAATGTGATTGAGAGTTAATCGCTTGGCTGTGGCGGAGGGGAGGGTGGGGAAAGTGATTGAAGAGTTAATCGCTGTGGCTGTGGGGAGGGGGGGACTGGACAATGTGATTGAAGAGTTAATCGCTTGGCTGTGGGGAGGGGAGGATTTGGGAAAAGTGATTGAAGAGTTAATCGCTCTGGCTGTGGCGGAGGGGGAGAACTGGACAATGTGATTGAAGAGTTAATCGCTTTTGGGGGGGGGGAGAACTGGGCAATGTGATTGATGAAAAGTGTGGCTTGGGGAGGGGGAGACTGGGGAAAAGTGATTTAAGAGTTAATCCGGGTTGGGGAGGGGGGGACTGGAAATGTGATTGAAGAGTTAATCCTTGGGTTTGGGGGAGGGGGGGAAATGGCAATGTGATTGAGAGTTTCCTTGGTGTGGGGAGGGGGGAGGATGGAAATGTGATTGAAGAGTTAATCGTTGGCTGTGGGGAGGGGGAGGACTGGAAAAAGTGATGAGAGTTAAGGCGGGTGGGGGAGGGGGAGGACTGGAAAATTGATTGATGAGTTAATCGCTGTGGCTGTGGCGGAGGGGGAGGACTGGATAATGTGATTGATGAGTTAATCGCTGTGGCTGTGGCGGAGGGGGGACTGGAAAATGTGATTGATGAGTTAATCGCTTGGCTGTGGCGGAGGGGGAGGACTGGAAATGTGATTGATGAGTTAATCGCTTTGGTTGTGGCGGAGCGGGAGGACTGGTGAATGTGATTGATGAGTTAACTACTCTGGCTGTGGCGGAGGGGGAGGACTGGAACATGTGACTGATGAGTTACTCGCTGTGGCTGTGGCGGAGGGGGAGTACTGGAAAATGTGATTCATAAATTAATCGCTCTGAATGTGGCGGAGGGGGAGAACTGGAAAATGTGATTGATGAGTCAATCGTTCTGGCTGTGGCGGAGGGGGTGGACTGGAAAATGTGATTGATCAGTTAATCGTTCTGGCTGTGGCGGAGCGGGAGGACTGGAAAATGTGACAGATGAGTTAATCGCTCTGGCTGTGGCGGAGCGGGACGACTGGAAAATGTGATTGATGAGGTAATCGCTCTGGCTGTGGCGGAGGGGGAGGACTGGAATATGCGACAGATGAGTTAACCGCTCTTGCTGTGGCGGAGGGGGAGGACTGGAAAATGTGACAGATGAGTTAATCGCTCAGGCTGTGGCGGAGCGCGAGGACTGGAAAATGTGATTGATGAGTTAATCGCTCTGAATGTGGCGGAGGGGGAGAACTGGAAAATGTAATTGATGAGTCAATCGTTCTGGCTGTGGCGGAGGGGGTGGATTGGAAAATGTGATTGATCAGTTAATCGTTCTGGGTGTGGCGGAGGGGGAGGACTAGAAAATGTGATTGATCATTTAATCGCTCTGGTTGTTGCGGAGGGGGAGGACTGGATAATATAATTGATGAGTTAATCGCTGTGGCTGTGGCGGAGGACTGGAAAATGTGATTGATGAGATAATCGTTCTGGCTGTGGCGGAGGGGGAGGATTGGAAAATGTGATTGATGAGTTAATTGTTCTGGCTGTGGCGGAGGGGGAGGACTGGAACATGTGACCGATGAGTTAATCGCTCTGGCTGTGGTGGAGGGGGAGAACTGGACAATGTGATTGAAGAGTTAATCGCTGTGGCTGTGGCGGAGGGGGAGGACTGGAGAATGTGATTGAAGAGTTAATCGCTGTGGCTGTGGCGGAGGGGGAGGACTGGAGAATGTGATTGAAGAGTTAATCGCTGTGGCTGTGGCGGAGTGGGAGGACTGGAGAATGTGATTGAAGAGTTAATCGCTCTGGCTGTGGCGGAGTGGGAGGACTGGAGAATGTGATTGAAGAGTTAATCGCTCTGGCTGTGGCGGAGGGGGAGAACTGGAAAATGTGATTGATGAGTTAATCGTTCTGGCTGTGGCGGAGGGGGAGGACTGGAAAATGTGATTGATGAGTTAATCGTTCTGGCTGTGGCGGAGGGGGTGGACTGGAAAATGTGATTGATGAGTTAATCGTTCTGGCTGTGGCGGAGGGGAGGACTGGAAAATGTGATTGATGAGTTAATCGCTCTGGCTGTGGCGGGGGGTGGACTGGAAAATGTGATTGATGAGTTAATCGTTCTGGCTGTGGCGGGGGGGGTGGACTGGAAAATGTGATTGATGAGTTAATCGTTCTGGCTGTGGCGGAGGGGAGGACTGGAAAATGTGATTGATGAGTTAATCTCTCTGGCTGTGGCGGAGGGGGAGGACTGGAAAATGTGATTGATGAGTTAATCGCTCTGGCTGTGGCGGAGGGGAGGACTGGAAAATGTGATTGATGAGTTAATCGTTCTGGCTGTGGCGGGGGGGGGTCGATGGATGCTGATTGATGAGTTAATCGTTCTGGCTGTGGCGGGGGGGGGGTGGACTGGAAAATGTGATTGATGAGTTAATCGTTCTGGCTGTGGCGGAGGGGGAGGACTGGAAAATGTGATTGATGAGTTAATCGCTCTGGCTGTGGCGGAGGGGGAGAACTGGTAAATGTGATTGATGAGTTAATCGCTCTGGCTGTGGCGGAGGGGGAGGAATATATATATATTTTGGCCGGCCAATTAAGGTTATATTTGTTATTATTTGAACGGAAATGGAAATAATTTTCTCATGTTAGACATTCACTCTGGTTGTGATAGGTATGAGCTCGTGCGTGTGTGCATGTACCATGGTGGTAGACTAGAAAACATAATTTCAGAGAAACCTATAAATAAACACATGTTAAAAAATTACATAGTAGCTACAGCATAACCATTTCACAGATTACAGGTTACAGATTAAGGGATTAGGTATTTAAGGATGGAAACTACTCCCGAACCAGGGCACATTTCATTATAATTTATATGATATGCGGGCTCCAAATATTCAATGCAAATTTAATTCTGGATGAAGTGTGTCCATTACTGTAGGTATGCGCCTGTCTGTATTGTAATAACGTTACGCGCTGAAAGCCAGTTCCTGCGGGACCACCTCACCACGATGTTGCAATAAACTGTTTGAGGTAATAGAAAGCGTGCCTGTTTACAATTAATCAACTATACGGCCTGTTGTTATCAGGAGTACAACAATAACATCAACAAACTGATGCGTCTAATTCACCCATCGTCGGTCGCATATTTGCCTCATACCGTTTCCCGTACACTGTATTTCAGTCACGCTTTCGTCAACATTAACATCGCTCCATTAATTATAACTAACGCTGTTTTATCGACTTTGTGCAAATCACTTCCGATGAACCAAAACGTTGATTGTTTCCATGAATGATGTTGACGTCGCTAGTTGCCGAGTCACCTTCTGGTCTGTGACGTCACTCAACGTCACTCACGTGATAGTCTAATATCGCGGGTAACGGCTAATTCTAGTACTTGTTGTTTTCAGTACTCGGCATAGTTCTATTAATTGACTAGTCTGTATATATTATGGTTACAGTGTTATGATCTCATGAGGTCTCATTGAACTAGTCAGTAATTTGCAGAATATTCTCCCAAAGCTGATCTTTCCATATTGACACTGCTAGGGTACTTGTCGTCCTCTGTGCTTCTGTTGCATCCCATACTGACATGCTACCGAAACTAATGAGATATGCGAATTATACGGGATACACAATCTCCAATGTTGAGAGCCAGATTTTGTCACCAAACATAGTTAACATACCATACATTCCCCGAACCTGAGACCGACTTGCTAACCACTACACTATCCATGCACGTTTTATTTAACTTGTCCGAATCTATGGACAACGACATATGGAAAGAATAGATGATCAGATTCATCATGCAGTAACTGGCCTGGCCCTCACCCCTGTAGACCAACAACGATCGTGTGTTGTGCATGCGTGCATGCGTGCATGCGTGCATGCGTGCATGCGTGCATGCGTGCATGCGTGCATGCGTGCATGCGTGCATGCGTGCATGCGTGCATGCGTGCATGCGTGCATGCGTGCATGCGTGCATGCGTGCATGCGTGCATGCATGGGAAAACCATAGTAAAAGGTTGGTGATGCATTGTCACGATGAAGACATTCGACAGAACTACAATTTGTTATCACCAACTATATGATAGGTTGGTGATACATCGATGGAGACATTCGACTGAACTATAATTGGTGATACATCGTTGCGATGAAGACAAAAGCTACAGTTCGCATCAGTATTGGGCAAGCGTATAGTTTAATAAAACTAATCGAAGCATTATCTGCAAACATAAATTCAGCCTGTTTTAAACATCTTTCAGGAAACAATACGAAACCTTCTAAAACATGTGCAAATACAATATTACTTCGCAAACAGCCTATTCTGATGAAAATGTTATGAGTTGAACTTTTCGCAACACAACACGCGTCATCATGTTTCTACCTCGACGGAAATCACCACCTCACACTCCTTTAAGATGATCAAATGAATAGACCAAATGGGTGTCCATTTGTGTGTTGCAAACAGTGTGAATATGTTTTAAAACGAATTTAACACATACCACAGATGGACGGATCACTTGTAGATCCCACACAGTTTGGGTGTTAATACATCAATGACTTTCTAGTCCACTTGTCGTACGGGCATTTGCTGCTATGGACACCAGTATTGTAAAGGCACATGAACGTTGGTCACGAAAATGTATGTTTTTCGAAAAGACAATTGTATGAGAATATTTTTGCACAATCATGGTGTGTATCTCAGGGGAAATAACGTGATGGAAGATATGGTACATTTACTATTATATTTCCATATAAATATTAAGAACAACACTGCGATTTATTCTGACATTGTTTCTACTACAGATATTGAGGGCTGCAATAAGTTTAGAGTTAATAGGCAATGCTTAAGCGTAGTGTGCTATATAAACGTAAAAATACATTTCGCACATAGTTCAGGGCTACATATAATTCCTGATGACACTATGAGAAAAGAGATAAAGCAACGGAATTAAGCACCATTAGCGCATTCTACGTAAGACACTGACACTTGTATGAGGCAGGGGCAGGACCAATATATCGCGGGTCTTCATCTCTCTACGGGCAGCGATGACGTCACCCTGGATCAGCAACAGAGAACACGTCACAGTTTCTGCTAGAAGTCTTTTGCTTTATGTAAAATTGTTTCTATAATATTTCTCTCAGTCAACTATTAGCTGTATTCAGCCATTCGATCTGTGATGGCTGAATTATGCACATCCTTTTCCGATGTTTTGTTATTGCTTCTGGTGAAGGGTTTGGTTCACTAGTGGGGGAATGCTCTGCCCTGAATGACCACTATGTTGCCATCTGGCGGACATTGTCTGATGGAGCTTGCTCGTAGAAATAGAAACAACTCAAGATCACGTCAACTGAGTGTAAAAAACACTTTCACAATAACCACACAACACACTGACCATAATTCACGCCGGGAACATCTCACACTGACCACACTTTATATTGACCACACATCTCACTCACTACATCTTGTTCCGACCACACATCACACTCACTACATCTTGTTCCGACCACACATCTCACTCACTACATCTTGTTCCGACCACACATCGCACTCACTACAGCTTGTTCCGACCACACATCTCACTCACTACATCTTGTTCCGACCACACATCTCACTCACTACATCTTGTTCCGACCACACATCACACTCACTACATCTTGTTCCGACCACACATCACACTCACTACATCTTGTTCCGACCACACATCTCACTCACTACATCTTGTTCCGACCACACATCTCACTCCCTACATCTTGTTCCGACCACACATCACACTCACTACATCTTGTTCCGACCACACATCACACTCACTACATCTTGTTCCGACCACACATCTCACTCACTACATCTTGTTACGACCACACATCACACTCACTACATCTTGTTCCGACCACACATCACACTCACTACATCTTGTTCCGACCACACATCTCACTCCCTACATCTTGTTCCGACCACACATCACACTCACTACATCTTGTTCCGACCACACATCTCACTCACTACATCTTGTTCCGACCACACATCTCACTCCCTACATCTTGTTCCGACCACACATCACACTCACTACATCTTGTTCCGACCACACAACGCACTCACTACATCTTGTTCCGACCACACATCTCACTCCCTACATCTTGTTCCGACCACACATCACACTCACTACATCTTGTTCCGACCACACATCTCACTGACTACATCTTGTTCCGACCACACATCACACTCACTACATCTTGTTCCGACCACACATCACACTCACTACATCTTGTTCCGACCACACATCTCACTCACTACATCTTGTTCCGACCACACATCTCACTCCCTACATCTTGTTCCGACCACACATCACACTCACTACATCTTGTTCCGACCACACATCACACTCACTACATCTTGTTCCGACCACACATCTCACTCACTACATCTTGTTCCGACCACACATCACACATCATACTGGCAACACGTCACACTGACCACACGTCACCCTGACCACACATCACACTGACCGCACGACACAATGACCACACGACACACTGACCATACGTCATACTGACCACACGACACACTGACCACACATCACACTGACCACACCTCGAATTGACCTCACCTCACTCTATTTCCCTCACAGAGTCGTCCGATTCTTCGCCGATACATTTTTGAGAAGGTTCCCGGGACAAAGCCAACACTTGCGCGTCCGTCAGTTCACACCGAGCAAAGCTGATCTGAAAGAACAACGATGATGGCGTTGTTCCCAAACAAATATTATTACTGCGCAAATATACTTCGATTTAATTCAAATTGGTGCATCATTTTGAAGATGAAAATGGGAAGTAGGTTTTATATATTTTTTTCGAAGTGATTTTCGAACAACACAACTTATCTACATGTCAATTACATTTTTTTATTGTCTTGGGTAAAGTTGACTGATAATTTACGTTAAACTGGAAACAGCCACCTACCGTGTCGATGTATGTTCTAACAGGGATCCCGGCCGGAATATCACAGCCGGTGCCGCCCAGAACAACTGGACCGGGCAGCGGCGCAATTTTGCCTGTGGAAAACAGCACAGCGAGCGATATTTAAATGCAATTTAAGTTTACCTGCATAACGATCACGATCACGATCACGATCACGATCACGATCACGATCACGATCACGATCACGATCACGATCACGATCACGATCACGATCACGATCACGATCACGATCACGATCACGATCACGATCACGATCACGATCACGATCACGATAAAAATAATCATCATAATAATCATAATTATCATAATGATCACAATAATCATAATAATCGTAATAATCGTAATAATCGCAATAATCGTAATAATCGCAATAATCGCAATAATCGCAATAATCGCAGTAATCGCAGTAATCGCAGTAATCGCAGTAATCGCAGTAATCGCAGTAATCGCAGTAATCGCAGTAATCGCAGTAATCGCAGTAATCGCAGTAATCGCAGTAATCGCAGTAATCGCAGTAATCGCAGTAATCGCAGTAATCGCAGTAATCGCAGTAATCGCAGTAATCGCAGTAATCGCAGTAATCGCAGTAATCGCAGTAATCGCATAATCGCAGTAATCGCATAATCGCATAATCGCAGTAATCGCATAATCGCAAATAATCGCAGTAATCGCAGTAATCGCATAATCGCAGTAATCGCATAATCGCAGTAATCGCATAATCGCATAATCGCATAATCGCAGTAATCGCAGTAATCGCAGTAATCGCAGTAATCGCAGTAATCGCAGTAATCGCATAATCGCAGTA
>JAODUO010001744.1:25000-47500 GCA_025642075.2 Ridgeia piscesae
CGTACACACACACACACATATATATATATATATATATATATATATATATATATATATATATATATATATGAATGAGTTATTTGAAATGAATAATGGCTTATGTGTTCCTAAGTATACGATTTAATGGTTCACCTCATCGACATATTACTTGTAATATTACATATATGTTTATCTTCTCGCTTCACATACTAGCATATGAATTTAATAATAGTCTCTGACTACTCGCCGCTACGCCCACGACTGATGTTCGGCAAATGTCAAATTCTCCCAAATTTGGGTTAACAATATATGTACTCACCAAAGCTAAACTCTGTTGCGACAACCGTCGCTACCAGCAATACGCAGAATATCGTCCACAAAGCCATCCTTGGGTGGAGGTTCGACAAAGACAACTGTGAGGGGAAAATGACGCTTATGTGTTGGCAGCGATTAACAGTTTACTGTGAGTTAATCACCACAACGTGGCCAATTAACCCAACACAATTCTCGTAGCTGATCACTGAATATTTTTCGAGCTGATGCAATAGGATACCGTAATAGGACCAACTATTGTATTTATGTAGCAATAACTATGCAGTAAGCTAGCTGTTTTTAACACTTGCATCGCAATCAATTACGAATGTGTCGACAAGAATGTCTTTTGGCTGTTCCAGCTTTCACTTAGCGTCCTGCTTGCTCGTATACTTGGTAAAAGCAACACAAAGTATCTGGAACTACTTGACCAACTTCAATGATGTTAGACTCTATTGTATGGTTTTCAAACATGCCTGATGATCTCGAATATGTTTCAGGTCGATAATAGGTCAAGATCATATAAGAAGGTCAAGGTACAGGTCATTTTGGCTGGTTTCAAGTCGATTGGAGGTCAAAGTCATGCAGTAAGGTCAATACGAAGGTCGACATATGACGAACATTCAATAAAATCAAATTATAACAATTAGGTCATGTTACAATTTTTTTTAACTAGGTTCAAGGTCAAAATCTTAATTCAAATAAGCAAATAAAAGTAATTACTAATAATGAACTGCACTGCATGTCAAGCAACGTAATTTTGTCCTGAAACACCTACAGGGAGATACACAGACAACTCATTGAATAAGATTAAATTTGGGCGAAAATAAAAAAATCAAGGTTAGATTCTTTAAACATACATATACACCACATCTATTATGGAACATGCCATGTTGAACACTCAGTGAGTTAAATCAGTGGTACACAATCTTCTGATAGTGTCATCCTTGTTCATCCTCCTGCAACAGTCATACATCGTCTTCAGCTGCTATCATCCTGTAGTTAGGAAGGTTGCTGCAATCAGAATGGTGGCGCTTGTAGAAAGCAGTGCAGGGGAGGTTGTTCTTCTTGCATGAGCAGTGACCCTTGCGAGATGTCTTGATCAGTTCCAATACGGCAACTGGTGCTGGTTTGTAAACACACCGAACTGGGACATACTCGTCCCGGGAAAGCATACATCCATTTTCCTCTAGGGGCAGTAGGCATGGGTGAGGTGTTGAATAGCTTTGTCCCTCATAGCCACAACATTGGTGCGTAAGATATGGGATATCAGTGTTGCTCTGGTCGGAGGACGGTTCTCGCCCTCCAGATTATGGACCTGAATAGTATATGCCATGAGTGATGGCGGCCATCTTGGATTTTTGGCCTTCCAGGTGGTGTCTAAAAATGTGTAACCTAAGATTTTTGTTTAGTTCATACCCAAATAAAGTCAAATCAATCACTATCTCACTTTAGGCATCCGATTCCTACGGAAAGTACACCCCAGTCTACACTATTAGGCCCGTTGTTATGAAAAAGATACATCAATCTGGCAGTGCAGAGCATTATTAACATACAAAACGTTTTTATAATATATTTGAACGACGTCAAGTATGGCAATTTAAATATATTTACATATATATCTATGTTAACTGCAAAAAAAATCTCCATCACCTGCAATTTATTGATTTTATTTGACAGTCTATTATAATGTCATATACTAGCTAGACTTAATTTGTACAGTTTTTGCTATTTATTTATTAAATTATGCTAATTTTAAGTGCTTCAAATCAGCTATGCGAAGGGTTAATAAGATATAAAAAGTATATTTATAGCGTACGTATGACGCATGTTACATGTAAGTGTTGTGTTAAAAAAGCGTTACAAGGCAAACACTATAATTGATTAAAGTAGTCCTGCTCTCTGTCTGTAGCAGTAGGTTGACATTCGACGTGGCTTGTGTTGGTATCACCACGGACGGCTGTAGGCTAATGTAGAAGCACCGATAACCGCAGCAGCGATGCTTAATTTGAGAATCCAATCGGATTTGTATCATGCTTAAATAAAACAAACACCACGAAACGCAACATATAAACGTCACTTTATGTCTTACTAATGACGGTTAGGTTAGTCCTACATACATCTATGTCAACATTTAATGATTGCCTCACTGACATCTTGTCGTGTATGGAATCAAGTAAATTGTAGCTTAATGTCGATAAAACTGATTTAATTATTATTTGTACAAAACAACAACGAAACAAGATTGTCGACTTCTTTCCAGGTAAACAACTTGGTAAAGATACATCACCATCAGATGCCGTTCGGAATTTAGGTGTTATCTTTAACAGTGACTTCTGCTTTCACCAGTACATTTCACAAATATGCAAATCATGTTTCTACTCTATACGTGATTTCCGTCGAATCCGGCGTCATTTGTCATTATCACCTGCTAAATCAATATCAGTAGCTCTAATTACTGGTCGACTCTACTATCATACCTCACTTCTAAATAACACTACCGAAAAGACTTACCTAACTCCAACGTATACAGAATTGTTTAGTACGCGTGGTGCTCAAGGCCTCCCGTTTCTTACCATCACTACCGCAACTTAATCAGTTGCATCGGCTTCCAGTTGCATCGGCTTCCAGTTGTGTACCGAATTAAATCTAAATTGGCTACTGTTACATACCGTACTATTTCTACTCAGCAACACACATACATACTTAGTTAATATGATACATTTCTCTGCTATTTCTAGGACCCTTAGATCACCCGTTTCCCAATAAGGTTTTGTTCCTAAACCTAAGCTGAAAGTTGGCAAAGCGCTTTCTCTGTGTCTGCGCCAACAATTTGGAATCAACTCCTTATATCGATTACATCTTTTGCCTATCCCTGTTTATGCCTACGCCAAATGATTTTGTTTGTTACGCCTCTGAGCTTGATTTTGTAAGGATACAGGCGCTATAGAAGGTTTGCAGTTATTGTTATTACAATTGTCCTACTCTAGTAAAAACATGCAAAACTAACTGTGGCGTAGCCAGAATTGTGCATTGGAGAGGGCCATCTGACAATCAAGCAAACTATATATATATATATATATATATATATATATATATATATATATATATATATATATATATATATAATTATAATTAATATACTCGCCTAACTCGCTAAAATGAATACCGACATGACAACCAAGTTCACTGAACAATGTTGCTGGCAAAACCATTCACAGAAGGCGTCAAAGTTAGAAAATAAGAGAAAAACGACACATTATTAAATAGACACAAACCAAAAGCCCCTACATAACATCAGCCTATTGCTAACCACCACATTCCTCACTCTCCCAAACCTACTGACACAGACCATAACAAATACCAACATGTGCATGTAGTCACTTATATTCTGATGAAACAATAATTAAACATCCCTACCTTAACGTATGTGATGTGGCGTTGACATTCAACCAGTAACTTCACAACATGTAACGTTGCGTATTACAAGTTAATAAATTCTCAATAGAAAGTGGCATTTGCCCAGTGCAAAATCCACTAGATTAATTGCTTTGGTTACAATCAGGATTTCAGCCGGAGCAAACGCTTGGAGAAACGTCGAAGGGGTGATGGGAGATAGACGCATATCACGTAAACGTAAAGGAAATGTGCTAAGCTCGTGTGTTACGCTGGCATACATGAATGCACTAGAGACGATGGCATTAACAGAGAAAACACAGGAGAAGATCCAGTTTTGCGAAAAACAACCTGGAAAGAATACTCGTGGAAGTTAAGAGAGGTGAGGTTGGAGTGGAGGAAAGTGCCAAGATGAAATTGGTGAGGAGCACATGGGCTGGTCTTGTAGAAAAATGCTCCATAAAAAACTGGCAAAGAGAGCAGATGCCTAGAAAGTGTAGGAGAAATGGAGGCGAGGAAGACCGAAATTGCGACGGGAATTGCATTGAAAGTCATCTAGAAAGAGTGGGAGAAGAAAGTAAGGAACTGGAGACTGCTGACAGAGAACGTAGTAAGAGAAACGTGAGAGGAAAAAGACAATGGTAAAAGAAATCATGGTCAAATCACGCCTGACGACAATGATGCCAAAATAAAATTACAAGAAAAATGCAATTTTACCCTAGTTCTGGCTCTGCCATATAGGCCAGTAAAATGTTGAGGTAAACGCAGCTTTTCTTTTGATTTGCAATCTCCATACCATGTCTTTCAACACTTGAGGAGGTACTTTTTGGAAATCCGTGGCATAAGGTCACTGGAGCGTGAAATCCAAAATGGCCACCGCTGACCAGGTGTTCATCTACAGCTTGGATCTAGAAGGGTTAGATAGCCAAACTTGGTATCAATTCCGCCTAAAATTCACATTCCCGGCATCCATTTTACGATTTGACGCCATATTTTATGATAAATCCAACATGGCCGCTCTCATCCATAACGACTGTCGACTGAAGATGCACAATAAGCCGTAACTCTCGATCGAAATGAGCTAGAAACTGTATTTTGATGTCCCTCTCGATGGTTGTGATAATCCCCGATCAAATACATATTATTTCATTACCTTTCAGGATGACCATATAAGTCAAAGGTCAAGTTAATGGGTTAAAATCAACATGTTAAACCATACCTGGTCACGATACGGGATAGAACTGGCATATACATGAGCTTGAGGTCTTATCTCAGTTGATATCATCACAGTTCTGCTGAGATAAAGTCAAATAGATGAGAATATTAACTTTTTGAGGTTATAACTAAGTGTTACGTCAAGATCAAAGGTCAAATGTGCCTAAACATATGCATAGATCGTGTCCTCTTTTTAATATAGAAAACCAAGAATTGAAAATGATGGTAAATTCATGATATCTTATATCAGTCACACTGTTTATGTTAACAAGCAAAAACTATTGTAATCTTTCAAGTAATTTATTGCAATAAGCACTTGTAATGTACTGTACCGTACACCAAACTTTCCATCCCACATTTAGCTAACAACAATTTTGACAGTTTCTAAGTTGTGATTTGTGGCAGTAAATGACACACATCACCACACATTTTCTGCACGGGCACTGCATCGTAACACATTACCACATTTGCACATGGATAGCATATTAGTAGACAGGTAGCTATGACATTTCAACGGTTTGAGGGTGCCTACATAATTTCCCCACCCAAACTGACAAACACTGAAAAACAATAAAATACTCTGGTGATGTGTCTACGTACAACACTCGATGCGGGGGCATTTTGGTTATGGCATTGGGAGCAGAGACACTGGTGTGGACCTGGAGGTGCAATTGATCAAATGTCTTTGCCTATGGCTTAGATCTTGCACCCGCCCTACTCCGTCAGAGATACTCTTCCACTTGCGCGATCACCGTTTCCGGTAGCTCTGCTCTCTCGTCAAACTCAGTGAGATAGACAATGAGATTACATTGCATCGCTGCATGCTTGGTGCCAATTCTGTTCGTGACATTGTTTCCAATGAGTACGTGAGCCTTCTCCAGAACAAGGTCGCGATGTTCGCCCACTCGCGATATAGGGAAAGGAGCTATCTCTTCTCACATGTCCTAAAATCGACCTAGGTTTTTCAGATTATCACGGATTAGCTTGAGGGTGAAGTGAAGTAGGCGCATGACTGTGTCTGTGTCATTTGACATAACGACTAAACGTTGACAGCCATATTGGACTGCCCAGATGGCATGAGGCACGATCCTTTCATCTGCATCTTTCAATCGTTTGGCAGGTTCTGACATTACTATTGGCAACAGTTACAACATTTTATGGAGGAGAACGGCACCTATGGCATACATCAAAGTGCATACCGTGAGCATCGGAGTGTGCCCCTCGTACTGCTCGATCTCAGTGCGGCCTTCGACACCATTAACCACAACACACTGCTGCGACCGTTGTCTGGATACGGGCTATCTGTGACGTCCTCGCCTCTCAGGTCTCAGGTAGTTTACTCCAAACAGCCCAAACTTGGGCTAACGCAGGAGTTTGTAGTGCTTCTTGCGCGCATGCGTTTGGTTGTATGTTTGTTTGTTTGTTATAGCTTGTTTGTTTTACAGGCAATTTAGATGATTGGGTGTTGTGAAGGGGAGGTTCATTATTGCTGCTTGAAAAGCTATGGGGTTTTCTATTTCAGTAATGTGTGGTGGGATCATATTCCAGATGCGAATTGCACGGGGGTAAAAGGAGAACACTGCAGTGTTGATGAGGCACCTGGTGGCTATGTAATGGCCACGGTTTTTTAATGGTTTTAGTAGGCCCGGTGGTGGTGTGATGTTGATTATGTTATTTAATTTTTTTTTTAATGTCATGGCTTGTTTGATAATCCTGCGTCGCTCAAGAGTTCAAGAGTGGGCCATCCAAGGGTGGCTATTAGGTCTGTTGTGGCTGTTTGGCGTCGATGGTCGTTTTTGACAAATCTGGCTGCACAGTGCTGTACCTTTTCAAGATGTTTAATTTGGGTAGTGGTGTGTAGATTCCAAATAGGAGAGGCTTATTCAAGTTTTGGTCGGACTAGCATGTTATAGGCAGTTTCTTTTACTTCAGGTTTGCATGGTCCGAGGGTTCGTTTGATAATATCTAACACTTTTGATGATTTGGAAGCTATGTCAGTGATATGATTCGCCCAGGTTAGTTTAGTATATAATTTTATTCCAAGATATGGGTGGCTGGAGACTGTGGCACACCACAGAGGGAATACGAATGTAGTCTGGGTTTGGTTTTGTTTGTTATTGGGAGATGCACACATTTGGGGACGTTAAACTCCATTTGCCATTTGTTAGACCATGTTTGTAGTTGGATCAGGTCAGATTGGAGGATATTGTTATCTGTTTCAGATTTGATTTTGCGATAGATGATGCTGTCATCAGCAAAGAGACGTATTGGAGATTGAATGTTATTGTTTATGTCATTTATGTATAGCAGAAAAAGAACTGGTCCTAGGACTGAGCCCTGTGGTACACCAGATGTAACACATGTATTATCCGACAGGGTGCCGTTGACTGAAACTCTCTGTTTGCGGTGTGAAAGAAATGATTTTATCAAGTTTTTGGTGTTTCCAGTTATTCCATATAAGGCTAATTTTGATAGGAGGCGTTTATGGGGGACTTTGTCAAAGGCTTTGGCGAAATCAAGCAGGATGGCATCTATCTGTGTCTTGTTATCTATAGCTGTTATCCAGTCATGGACTGTCTCGATGAGTTGGGACTCACAAGACAGTCCTGACTGGAAACCGTGTTGGAAGTGGAGGATGATGTTGTGTTTGGGTAAGTGTTACCACATGTTGCTAAGGATAATGTGCTCCATCACTTTGCAGAGGATGAAATGGGTCTGTAACTGGCAGGGTCTGATTTGAGGCTCTTTTTTGTGTATTGGTGTTACTAGTGCCTGGAGCCAGTCATCTGGAAGTTTGGAAGTGTTGTATGACTGCTGCAAAATGTGTGTGATAATTGGGGCTATTTCTGCTGCAGTCTCTTTGAGGACCCAAGCAGGTAATTCATCTGGGCCTGTAGCTTTATTTTGATTTAAGTTTTTCAGTTGCTTAACTACTCCGTCTATCCCAATTTCGAGGAAGAGGATATCAGAGTAGATAGATGGAGCTAGTTTGGGGGTGGGGTAGATTTATTGGGTAAACACGGAGCTGAATTGGTTGTTAAGGGTATTTGCCTTGTCGTGATCATTTGTGATCATTTGGCCAATTGTTTGCAAAGTAGGGATGCCAATGCATTCTCCTTTGTTTGCTTTGATGAATGACCAGAATTGTTTTGGGTTTGTTTTTAGACTTTCTCCAATATGGTTATTTAGGTAGTCTGAGTAGAATTTGGCTGCAGCTTTGCTGGCTTGTCTTCGGAGTTGCCTACACTTTTCCCAGTCACTGTTACGTCCAGTTTGTTTTGCTTTGTTGTGGTTTTTGTTGCGTTTTCTTTGTATTTTACTGATTATTTCACGTGTAATCCAGAGGAGGTGCGCTTTTGCTTTGGTATTTCGGCTAGGAATATTGCGGTCAACTAACGAAGTAAGATTATTCCTGAAGAAGTTCCAATTTTCATTGATGTCTCTTGAGTTTGGGTTCCTCTGGAAGTATGTTGTTGTTAGTTGAGTTATATCATCCTTAAGTTTATCCCAGTTTGCAGATTTATATTGGAAGATTTTGTGTGGTGGTTTTCTGTTACGGACAGGGTTTAGGTTTACATTAAAGGTCACAGCTTCGTGGTCACTCATTCCAGGGGTGGTGTGAGTATTTACGAATATTGATGGGTTTGAGGTGAGTATAAGGTCAAGGTTATTGCCAGAGTCAATTCGTGTGGGATTGTTCATCATGTTTTGCAGGCCAAATTCATTAATGTTTTCTAGAAGTTTGTTGTGTTTGCTGGCTGCTCTGTTGTTAGAGATTTGCTGTTTACTCCAGTTGATATCGGGAAGGTTGAAGTCTCCTGTTATGAGTACATTTGGTTGGGTTTTGTGTTCTGTATAATTTTGTCAAGAGATTCGTGCAGGGCTTCAAGCGATTGGAGATGGTCATTCGGGGGCCGGTAGTAGCTGGTAAAGTAAATGGATTTATTTCGTGTAAAATGAACTTTTGTCCACACTATTTCACAGTTTGAGTTTAGGTTGGTAAGTGGCTCGGCAACAATGTCATATCGAAAGGCTATGAGGATACCATCTCCATGGATGCTTCTGTCTTTTTGATGGCGTTATAGTTGGGTGGTAGGAATGAGTAGGGTGGGTAGTTTTCGTCTATTTTGGTTTCAACTAGGAACATGATGTCTGGATTATTTGACTGGATGGTTGTTTTTAATTGGGTTGTCTTGGTGATATTTTTGATGCTATTGGTATTTATCAGGATGAGGCTGTTTAGTCGTGTAGTAGCAACATGATTATTGGTCAGGATTTCGGTATCTTCGGAGACGGGGCCTGGATATAGTTTGATGTCTCCTGATAGGATGATGCACAAAGTAGGGTGAATGTTGTTGCTGTCTTATTTGACCTGCGTCTGTATGGTGTTGGAGTGGTAGGTAATCCAGTAGAACTGTTTGATCTCAGACATTTTAGCTGTGCGATGGTCTTCTGTATATGTAGTGTGATGTGATAGAATTTGTGTTTCCTTTACTGATTTTGTTGTTTATGTGGTCGGTCTCGGTTATGTTGTTATGAGAGCGCTTCAGTTGGTGATTAAGTCTACAGGTGGCGTACAGACATGCAATCATGAACAACGAATATTTGAAGGTGCATCTTGAGCGGGTATGGTGTGAAGAACCAGCCATATCACCAGCTTAAATGATAATTGTTAATAGTCAATAAAAATGTGTAATGAATAAATAGATACGCACACACTTATGGTCTTTAAAAAAAAGATATAGATAAATAAATAAATATGAATAAATAAATAGCACACACTTAAATACACTTACACTTAAAAAGACTAAAAGATATATGCACATTATAATATACACAATTAAAGCCGTGAGTTAATAAAATAAATACAATAAGATAAATATAATAAAAGTAATATTACAAAGTATGAATGATTTAAAATGTTTCCCGTCTAAAGGTTTAAGTACTAATTTCTATAGGCTGCAGTATTATGATGGTATGTATTTTGACAAAATGTGTGAAGGAGGTCCAAGACGCTTAGTGCAGTGCGGTGGAAATGCAGGTCTTCGCCCTGGGTGGGCCCCAGGGCAACACTGGGCAAAAGAGCGTCTTGGTGAAAAAGCCTGTTAGTAGAAAGTTTATTGTATGATCAAGTATTGATATACTGTTTTTTACTGGCAGCCAATTGCATACACTTTTATTATTAATAATTGTTTTTTAAATTATTTTATATATATTTTATATATATATTTTTTATTAATATGTTTATTGTTGTCGTATTTATGTTTGGGGTAATACACCGGTTTATATGAGTTCGCTTAGAATGTATTAATATTGTTTATGGATTATGACTTGATGTGTGTATAAATGTGTTCTTTATTTAATGGTTGAAAGTTGTGTAGGCTTAACATTTTATGTGACGCTTGACTGAGTTGGTTTGGGGGTGATTTTGTTTCGCGCGGTTTTATCTGTTGTTATTCTGTATAGATTACGTTATTTATGCATTTAACATTAATAGTTATATATCGGTTTGGTTAGTAGATAATTTTGATCGCAGATATGGGCTTAGCTAGCAATATTAGATGTCACTTAGCTGTTTAGTAGGTTGGGTTCGTGGCTTCTTCGGTGATCGTTGTTTATGTTTAGATGGCAGTTTGGCGGGAAATCCGCGGGACGTTTCAAAGTAGTTTTAGCAGTTATTGTAGTGTTGCCACGCATTTTTGGTTGGCAAGGTATGTTTAGTAGAACATTCCCAATTGCTGGTGGATGTTCTAGATTCCGATCTTTAGTGTAAATATATCTTTGCTAGATAAATTTGCCGTTGTCAAGTTTGTTTGTAACCTCACGCATGCGCACTACCGCAACCATTGCCTGGCTGACATCTTACCTGTGTAATCGGACATGTGTCGTACGTGTAAAGAGTGGCGTGCCGGAAGTAGAGTGCCACAAGGGACTGTCCGTTGACCACTATTATTCAATGCATACGTCGCAGCACTGACGACACTTTTACAAAAGCAAAACAATTACCACCACCTATACGCAGACGACACTCAACTCTATATCACTTTCCCACCAACCGACCACTCACAAACCCTCACGCGTACAAGATGCGAAAGCATGGCTCTGTGACAATGGACTTGTGATGAATGACAACAAATCGCAAGCCATTGTCATCCGTTCGTCAAGTCTACGTATGCCTACATCGTTAACCCGCGTCAACATATGTGGCCAGCTCGTCGACACTTCCCAGTTATACGGGACCTTGGATTTACCATTGACACAAATCTATCCATGACGTCACAAGTTGCCAACGTTTGTCGCTCTGCCTACTATCATCTATCGCATATTACAAAGATACGAGACTCATACACGGACTGGTGACATCGGGAATCGACTGTGGCAATGCGATACTGTTCGGCATCAGCGATCGCCACCTGCACCGTCTAGAAATGGTTCAGCGGGCTGCAGCTCGGATTGTCATGAAAATCCGGGATTGGGGGACATGGCCCCCTGGCCACCCTCTGGCTACGCCACTAATCACTAATTATATTTCTTTTAAATATAGTTTAACGACTCGTTCAGAAAGTAATAGTTTGTCTGTCATTATACATCGAGAAGGCATAATTGGTCAGAGTAATTTTAAAATACGAACCCACAAAGCTGATATAATGTCGAAAATACACATCCGTAATATAATCTATAGAGTAATCGCCTGGCCAAACCAATACTTGCATTTTGTGTTGGTTTTACGTTTACCGATTTGACCAGCTGTGTTACTTACCCTAGCTGACGCCTGAAGCAGCAGCTGAAGAGTAGGCCGTGTCGGTCGAATATGTTATGGACTTAATCAGATACAGGCCACCTACATATAGTTGTAGCTCCCTCTATGTGTTGTTGTTTCGTCGTGCTTTGTCAGTTCTGTTCAGTATAGGTCTTGGGGTGACATGATTGGGTGTTTGTGATAAAGTGTATAAGTCACTGGCAAACGCTGATGACTGCTGCTCTGTTTTCATATCCCCGCAGCACGTACGAACAAACCATTTAAGCGCACCTAATATCTATTTAAGTGTCATCTTGGGGAATTATGTTGCGCACCTAATATCTGTTTAAGTGTCATCTTAGGTAATTATGTTACCCTGCATGTCCACAAGTATTATCTAACAGTGAATGATGAACGTTGGCGGTTTACCGCATTCTGATCCTGTGTGTTTATTAAGCTTTGCACGTGGTATAGTTTTTACTGCACCGTAAACAGACGTTTAAGACAGTATTACTTTATCAACAGTTACAATTATTTTGTTCACGGATGATTTATGTCTGCTAATAAAGAAGGATTCTACAGTTACCGGTATTGGATTTTTCGTGAAGTGTGAAGCAGCAGCAAACTAATATAAATGTGATAAATGACGACACTCATAACTTGTTCACCGTATCATGCATATGTTCCCACAACTTGGGTTACATAATGATCTTTGTCGTGATATTTTGCTTTGATGAATGACCAGAATTGTTTTGGGTTTGTTTTTAGACTTTCTCCAATATGGTCTTGGTGATATTTTTGATGCTATTGGTATTTATCAGGATTGCGTTAAGTGTGTTTCGTTTGGTTTTCTTGTTACGTTCAGGGTTTGATGTATTTTGGGGGTTCGGTCCAAATGTTAAATCATAGGTTTGGGATGTGTCGATTGTGTTTGTTCTGTCAATGAGGCTGTTTAGTCGTGTAGTAGCAACATGATTATTGGTCAGGATTTCGGTATCTTCGGAGACGGGGCTTGGATATAGTTTGATGTCTACTGATAGGATGATGCACAAAGTAGGGTGAATGTTGTTGCTGTCTTATTTTACCTGGGTCTGTATGGTGGTAGAGTGGTAGGTAATCCAGTAGAACTGTTTGATCTCAGACATTTTAGCTGAGCGATGGTCTTCTGTATATGTAGTGTGATGTGATAGAATTTGTGTTTCCTTTACTGATTTTGTTGTTTATGTGGTCGGTCTCGGTTATGTTGTTATGAGAGCGCTTCAGTTGGTGATTAAGTCTACAGGTGGCGTACAGACATGCAATCAAAGAATATTTGAAGGTGCATCTTGAGCGGGTATGGTATGAAGAACCAGCCATATCACCAGCTTAAATGATAATGGTTAATAGTCAATAAAAATGTGTAATGAATAAATAGATACGCACACACTTATGGTCTTTAAAAAAGATATAGATAAATAAATAAATATGAATAAATAAATAGCACACACTTAAATACACTTACACTTAAAAAGACTAAAAAGTAAGATATATGCACATTATAATATACACAATTAAAGCCGTGAGTTAATAAAATAAATACAATAAGATAAATATAATAACAGTAATATTACAAAGTATGAATTATTTAAAATGTTTCCCGTCTAAAGGTTTAAGTACTAATTTATATAGGCTGCAGCATTATGATGGTATGTATTTTGACAAAATGTGTGTCAAAATGCACTGCACTAAGCGTCCAAGACGCTTAGTGCAGTGCGGCGGAAATGCAGGTCTTCGCCCTGAGTGGGCCCCAGGGCAACACTGGGCAAAATAGCGTCTTGGTGAAAAAGCCTGTTAGTAGAACGTTTATTGTATGATCAAGTATTGAGATACTGTTTTTTACTGGCAGCCAATTGCATACACTTTTATTATTAATAAAAAAAAATTAATTTTATTTTATATATATTTTTTTTATATATGTTTGTTATAATTAATTTGTTTATTGTTGTGGTATTTATGTTTGGGGTAATACACCGGTTTATATGAGTTGGCTTAGAATGTATTAATATTGTTTATGGATTATGACTTTATGTGTGTATAAATGTGTTTAATGGTTGAAAGTTGTGTAGGCTTAACAATTTATGTGACGCTTGACTGAGTTGGTTTGGGGGTGATTTCGCGCGGATTTATCTGTTGTTATTCTGCATAGATTACGTTATTTATGTATTTAACATTAATAGTTATATATCGGCTTGGTTAGCAGATAATTTTGATTGCATATATGGGTTTAGCTAGCAATATTAGATGTCACTTAGCTGTTTAGTAGGTTGGGTTCGTGGCTTCTTCGGTGATCGTTGTTTATGTTTATCCAAGATGGCAGTTTGGCGGGAAATCCGCGGGACGTTTCAAAGTAGTTTTAGCAGTTATTGTAGTGTTGTCACGCATTTCTGGTTGGCAAGGTATGTTTAGTAGAACAATCCCAATTGCTGGTGGATGTTCTAGATTCCGATCTTTAGTGTAAATATATCTTTGCTAGATAAATTTGCCGTTGTCAAGTTTGTTTGTAACCTCACGCATGCGCACTACCGCAACCATTGCCTGGCTGACATCTTACCTGTGTAATCGGACATGTGTCGTACGTGTAAAGAGTGGCGTGCCGGAAGTAGACGCCATGACCATAGGAGTGCCACAAGGGACTGTCCGTTGACCACTATTATTCAATGCATACATCGCAGCACTGACGACACTTTTACAAAGGCAAAACAATTACCACCACTTATACGCAGACGACACTCAACTCTATATCACTTTCCCACCAACCGACCACTCACAAACCCTCGCGCGTACAAGATGCGAAAGCATGGCTCTGTGACAATAGACTTGTGATGAATGACAACAAATCGCAAGCCATTGTCATCCGTTCGTCAAGTCTACGTACGCCTACATCGTTAACCCGCGTCAACATATGTGGCCAGCTCGTCGAAACTTCCCAGTTATACGGGACCTTGGATTTACCATTGACACTAATCTATCCATGACGTCACAAGTTGCCAACGTTTGTCGCTCTGCCTACTACCATCTATCGCATATTACAAAGATACGAGACTCATACACGGACTGGTGACATCGGGAATCGACTGTGGCAATGCGATACTGTTCGGCATCAGCGATCGCCACCTGCACCGTCTAGAAATGGTTTAGCGGGCTGCAGCTCGGATTGTCATGAAAATCCGGGATTGGGGGACATGGCCCCCTGGCCACCCTCTGGCTACGCCACTAATCACTAATTATATTTGTTTTAAATATAGTTTAACGACTCTTCACTTTACTTTATTGTCCTTAAAAAGGATATGCATTTTACAACTCATGATCACATCTAAAATATATGGGATGGTCTCAACAAAATGCAAATGAATTTCCAGATGTATCCACTACAAGAACAATTCAACCGGGTGACATCAATATGACTCATTTAGCATTCAACATTCTAATGGCCACCGGCACAAAACTCCTGCTATAGCGAGATGTTTTACATTTTATACAACGGTATCTCCTTTGAGACGGAAGTACATGGAAGAACGTAGAGAGCGGGTGATCAGACTCGTTCAGAAAGTAATAGTTTGTCTGTCATTATACATTGAGAAGGCATAATTGGTCAGAGTAATTTTAAAATACGAACCCACAAAGCTGATATAATGTCGAAAATACACATCCGCAATATTATCTATAGAGTAATCGCCTGGCCAAACCAATACTTGCATTTTGTGTTGGTTTTACGTTTACCGATTTGACCAGCTGTGTTACTTACCCTAGCTGACGTCTGAAGCAGCAGCTGAAGAGTAGGCCGTGTCGGTCGAATATGTTATGGACTTAATCAGATACAGGCCACCTACATATAGTTGTAGCTCCCTCTATGTGTTGTTGTTTCGTCGTGCTTTGTCAGTTCTGTTCAGTATAGGTCCTTGGGGTGACATGATTGGGTGTTTGTGATAAAGTGTATAAGTCACTGGCAAACGCTGATGACTGCTGCTCTGTTTTCATATCCCCGCAGCACGTACGAACAAACCATTTAAGCGCACCTAATATCTATTTAAGTGTCATCTTGGGGAATTATGTTGCGCACCTAATATCTGTTTAAGTGTCATCTTAGGTAATTATGTTACCCTGCATGTCCACAAGTATTATCTAACAGTGAATGATGAACGTTGGCGGTTTACCGCATTCTGATCCTGTGTGTTTATTAAGCTTTGCACGTGGTATAGTTTTTACTGCACCGTAAACAGACGTTTAAGACAGTATTACTTTATCAACAGTTACAATTATTTTGTTCACGGATGATTTATGTCTGCTAATAAAGAAGGATTCTACAGTTACCGGTATTGGATTTTTCGTGAAGTGTGAAGCAGCAGCAAACTAATATAAATGTGATAAATGACGACACTCATAACTTGTTCACCGTATCATGCATATGTTCCCACAACTTGGGTTACATAATGATCTTTGTCGTGATATTTTCCATTCATCATATGTAGTGTTTGCCATAAACCTTTATATGAACGAGTATGTTTACCAATATATATATATATATATATATATATATATATATATATATATATATATATATATATATATTGTCTATTTACTCTATACACCAACATTTATTTATGGGTGAATCCTTTAAGATTCTTAACGTCAGTGGGATTCACTCAGATTCAAAATTGATAACATGTCTGTGTGTGTTTATCGTGTTTACACGTCGCATCTCCAACACCACTGCCGATGTCGTCCCATCATCGTACCCGTGCAAACTGCAATACGAAGACTTTTTTATATCACATGCTACGTATGTTAGCTGACGCACTCGCCCAGCAAGCTAGCTAAAATAAACGTGAATAGCATCATGCTAAGGGTGTTTGGTAACTAGCGATTTCGCTGCTCTCTGCTATCTCTATTCAAACTTTAGTAAAACCAGTTTGTTGTAGATTAGGCAGCGTTACCATTTCACGTCGACGTTGTATTAAATGGCGTGATGTATTTGCTGTTTGTATGCGGTCTATGGTAGCGTGTTGCCTAATTACAATGTTTGTCCCGCAGAAAGATTATAATAATAACAGGAAAAACGTTGGCAATCGCCAAAACAAGCTTCATAGAAATATACTATATTCACGTGATACCATGGATGAGTTCCCATTGAGTTCTTTCTCAATTCGTTTGTCCGTATATTATTTATGGGTCTCTCTAAAGAGGTACGTCCGCTGCAGCATCGCGTTGCTCTTTAATTTAACTGCATGCAATGGGAGACTTATAGTTCATGCAGTTATCCGCCAGATGGCAGGTGTTATCGGGCCTAGAAGCTACTTCCGTTTTTTTCAGAACAAGTCAGTCATGCCTGCGTGTACAAACAATAAGACATCTACTGCCACTTATAACGAATTATTAATGTCTGTTCAGTTCACGGATTTAGCATTATTTCCCCAAATATAAAGGGAAATATAATGCTTGGGTGATAGCAATTAGTCGATCTAAGGCAGACGGAAAATGACCAAAGCCAACACAGGATGGTGTAAGGCTCGTTTCAACTTCAAGACGACGGATTATAAATTGAAAACATTATTTGTGACGGATGCAATCTTGTGAGAATTTCCCGTCAATAGTACGGCTTTTATTTCAGGTAACCTGTCAAGTGGTATTTGTGCCTGCGGAGGAAGGGGCGTATCGCATCCAGAATATTCAGAGCAGGTCAAAATTCGTCGTACCTAATTACATCAATCTTATGTTCTAGCTTGGCGTATGTTAATTTGTTTCCACAGCATTTAACACATGTAAGAGAGTTATAATAAGACTTCATTACAGACGCCGACGGATTTTCATCAGGTCCCGTTTTGTACCTGGCATATTGCCCACGCCAGTACAAAATGTGTTATATAGTATTGTATTATATTTTATTATTATTACGCATATATATTTATACCTATATAAAATAATATAAGGTAATATGCAAGGCAATTTATAAATGTTCATAAGTTGGAAACCAGAATTGCCAACAATTGTCTAGCTGTATTTTCTTTCAATAAATGTTTTATTGAAACACTCAAACATTAATTGTAGTTGTATCTATAGTTATAGTTTATTGCTCGCAGTACACTGTAGGCTCAACACTTCGTAACTAGTATACGTCTGACATGACATAGGCACATAGGAATATTCACCGTTGATTGTCCCATCAATCCATGGAACGGTAATCTATATATTCACACAATGCTGCAAACGCTCTTCAGGCAAACCAATGTTCATATTTAGGTGTTTCATCACGTCATGCATATGCTACGATAACTGAAACGAATCATGTTTGCGTAAACAATGAATTATGCTGAGACAAGGTGTTATGGTCAAGTTAATCTGCTATGGTGGCTCTATCACAGGTAGGATTCAAACTACTGATCCTTCGAGTGCAGCATATAGGTAGCAGCTTTCATTTTAAAGTGTGGTTGCTGTAATAATAATAATAACACACTTTATTTCGGCACTAAAATCCAAAGTACAAACTTCAGTTCAGTAGTGTTTAAAATAATAGATAACTAGAGACACTAAAATTAATCGGAGATGGCATTGTTGTAATTTATATTAAATGTCAATGTAATCAAGAAATAGAACTATATTATATGTGTGTATACATATTTTAGGTTGTATATAAAATACATATAGGCCCTGTAGGCAATTACAGAGTAAATAAATATATAATATTATACATAGTAGCTAATTAATAATAAATGACTACAGCAATCCAATAGTTGTGTCAACTGTAATTTATTAATAAAAAATATGTGAACTAGTAAACTATCAATTAATAAATAGTAAAAAATTATATGCTACTTGAGCTAATTAAAAATAAACCTTAAAGGGTGAAACGTTTAGAAAAACTAGACATTACAAGCAATCTTGAAGTAATGTTCTAGCATCAGACATGTGAGATAGAAACCATCAACTCAGCAGTTGTAGCTTGCTGAAACAATTCCCATTTTCTTTCCGTAACTCTCCCATCACTTTTCCTCAGTTCACATTTCAGACGTGGTAAATATATTTCTTCATATGCGATATAATGATGATAATTTGTACTAAAAACAAATGAAAGGGCTAATCTTATTTACGTCGTACCGATGGAGTTCTCGTTTACCGCGAACCTGGCACCACCTGGCGATCGTAGCCTGAAATTGACTTATAACGTCTCCTATTGAACACGTGAATGCCGTTTTTGGGAAACGGGTAAACAAAGGATCCTGGAGTTATTAGAAAAATGCAGCATTTAACTAGATAAAATGGTTGTTGCATGCGCACATTTATCTTACTGATCTCTGCAAATAATTACACTATCCATAACATTTACGCTATATAGTATGATCATTTTTATTTAGGTCTAATAGCGTAACCCATCCAAGATGCAACGCCATTTGTGGCACCACCATGCATACCTGCAACGTGCGGCGTAACCCTTATATCAACGGAAGTGACGTAACGATCGGAAATGATGTAACTATCATGTAACGTCTTTACTAAAACGCCCATTTCTTCTGCGCAAAGGGAATCGTTATACTTATGAATTGACCCGTAATACACATGCACGATGCAACGAGTGGAAAAGGAAACACGCCGTAAGTTGACACTTTATTTGCCATGACTGGTCAAAACCAAACGACGTATAAATAATACCCACTGGACAAACATCATCGAATAACCGTAACAGTGGTTATATGAGATAAACATTGCCAACACATAAGAAAGGGTCATCGGCCGTAAGCATAAAACCACCAAACTAGTTATTGATACTACCTAACCATCCTGATGTCAGGGTATAATCCAAATACTGATGCATCGCGTTGTTAAATACTGCGATTTCAGAAGCGTCCGTTATAGCTGAGACTCGATTACCCAGACTCCCTGAGGTGGCGGCACGTTTTAGCCCCTCACATCCGCCTGTAAGTTTAATGCTCTGCCAATGTTGCCACCAGGGCGACGTTACCCTAGAATAGGGTAGAGACATTGATTGGCTCTCAGGCAAACTATGAAATAAAACGCAATGCCAGTATTCAACATTAAACTTATATTTAAAAAATACAAATACAAATTTGTAGTAGTTTATGAAACAGGAATTATTATGGCAGGATTAGCCCAGGCTCCGTGAGGTGGCAGCACTTTTAGCTCTACCCATGGATAACATTCAGAAGTCGGCTAAGTGACCAGATTGTATTATCGGCGGAGTTACGCAGCCGAGCGAAAGTCGGTTAAGCGAGACTAATTATAGCTGTGCCTATTTAGCTGTTCAAACCGATCCCCTCGGAGTGTTTATGTGCGTTGTGGAGAAAGAAATCGACCGCACATTGACTGTCAGTATGTAAAGAACGAAAAATACAGAACGAAACTGCAATCTCATGAATGTTGTAGTAGGTGTATTGAATAACTGTTACTATTGTGGTTACTATCAATAACTAATTTGGTTGTTACGTCTACGGCTAGTGTCGCTTTCTCAGATCAAGAATTAACATACACTATATATAACCATTTTCGTGGTCTTGTGAATGACGCTGTGTTTATATGATCCGGATACTGTCACAGCTAACAGATGATCATAATAATCATCGCGTATTCTTGGTTCAAATTTCTTCTTGCAATCATATTTATCCATTTTATCTACTGTTATATAGTGAATGCATATAGTGAATATATATATAGTGAATATATATATATAGTGAATATATATATATATATATATATATATATATATATATATATATATATTATATGTGTGTTATATATATGTGTGTGTGTGTGTGTGTGTGTGTGTGTGTGTGTGTGTGTGTGTACGACACCTGCAATCTAGCAGATACTAGCTACGTTTATTGTGTATAACCATAGTCATGGTTATTCGTAGACACCATTAGCTAACGCATAAGCACCGGCCTTACACCAAAACCGACGACGATCGCAAGGTTAAGAGAGTTCAACATCTGTGTTTGATTTCCAAATAGCGTTCAACGCAGGATCTGCGGTTCGACATCGCGTACAACATACACTGAACTTGGATATTTCGCTTATGCCGACTACTTATGCGGAGTTTTTGTGCCGACTTAATTCGTATATAAATTGTTTAGGCAATTCAAATATAACTATACATAGCTATATCTTTTTAGGAATATATGCATATAAAGAAAGTTACCTTATAAAAGGCATGCATGTTTGACGACCTTTTAAACGACCTACGACTTGCTTATATTCAATTGCAACGAAACAGTGAGAGTGGAGCACAATAATACTGGAATACAAATTTGTTTATTGGACAATAGCATAGCTAAGGTTTATGCATGGCTAATCGCACCTTTGTACCTATGCGTGATAAAACAATTACCTACTGCAGCCGATCGCATAACCGCGCACTGCGCACTAACCAAATGGTATTTTATTAGAAGTCGTCGCGATATCTGCTGTTTACTTTAAATCTGTGGTCGCGTTCAGACTTTGCGTACGGTTGCGATGCTTAATTGTGTTATAACTAATAGTGTCTGTTGTGTAGTTGACGCTGTGTCGATACGACACGCTGTAATGTATTGGGTAGACTGAGCCAGGAACCACAGCATGCACTCATTGCTGTGAGAGAGACATCTCTCCCGTGTACTGTCCATTATCTTCCTTTTTTTACATCCACGCATCATGCATGTCGTTACATGTCTATCGACTTACAATTGAATCAGTATTGATAGAAGAGTGGCGGAAGTGAATATATATTGTGTTCCCCAATCTAGTCTGGATCCAGTTGTGGAGTCGTTACAACGCTGCAACTTGTACCATGCCAAGGCGAATCAATGGTATAGTGCATTGTGTTACAACGAACAAGCATTATATTCCATTTGCATCAATATGCTCATTAATTATTAATCTAATTGCGAATTACTATATATTAACGTACGCAAGATACCTAATTGTGGATTCCTCTACCTCTATCTTTCTAATTTATAGCTAATGTAGTCTTTCAAGTATAACTACCAATTCTTCAATAACAACAGATGTATACATATCCAGTACCTCATCAAGTCCATGTTTATTTTAAATATTACATAACAAACACAAAATAACGTGCACAATAAAGAGGCTATCCTGCGTGATCAAAATAATGAAAATACGATTTGAGGAGAAATGTTGTAAAAGGTCATTGACCCCACCTAATTATATAATCAAAGTACTATATTCTGTATATCCTAGTGCCGATTCCTCGGTTCGATAGCATCTGCCTGATCTATTTTTGTTTGTGAATACCGTACATCAGTACCACACACATAATAATGAAAGGTATACTATAATTGTGAACCCATAGATGGTACATAGCATTTATCATATCAATACTTACTGTCGAATACGTGTTTGCCTAATACCTGCTATGTCTTAATCTGATATTGAATTCCTGCATACAACCTTATATACCATTCATCCAAACTTGTGTAATATAATGGCTAACACAACGTACGGTAGTATCTGACATGTTATGGTGTGTTTGTCACCAATTACAGGCGCGAACCCTACCCTTCTTTAAGACAAATAAACCCGCACTGTGCCCCGCATAAGGGCTCGACAAATGGGACAGTTACGCAATGCAGGTGCACATTTTGCGCAACAACAAAGATGTCCACAGGGCAAGAAGAGAATCTTCGCTTCGTCGTCCAAACAGATCTTGCACTGGAGGCGCTGGTCTTCTGTAGTTGCCGGTTTTGCTTCGGGCTTCATTTCTGTCGACACACGATACGCCGTCGGATTAACAAGTAGTTCACAGTCACCAATCCGTTCACAGGTCATCAGCTACTCCAACCAATATCCCATAGGACAACAATTATGTTTAA
>JAODUO010001744.1:50000-82737 GCA_025642075.2 Ridgeia piscesae
GAGAGAAGAGAGAGAAGAGACTGTAGTTGGGTGTGTGTGGGTGAATGGGTGTATATGTGTGCGTGCGTGTGCGTGTGCGTGTGCGTGTGTATGTGTGTAAATCCCATGGGTGTATTGTTGTTTGTATTTATGAGTGTTAGTGCATGCTAACATAGTCGTTATGCACCATTGTTATTATATAAATATGCAAGTCTCCACATTTTGCGCGCGCACGCGTTCGTGCGTGCGTTCGTGCGTGTGTGTATGAGTGTGTGTGTGTGTGCGTGCGTGCGTGTGTGTGTGTGTGTGTGTGTGAGAGAGAGAGAGAGAGAGAGAGAAGAGAGAGAGAGAGAGGAGAGAGAGAGAGAGAGAGAGAGAGAGAGAGAGAGAGAGAGAGAGAGAGAGAGAGAGAGAGAGAGAGAGAGAGAGAGAGAGAGAGAGAGAGAAACTGTAGTTGGGTGTGTGTGGGTGAATGGGTGTATATGTGTGTGTGCGTGTGCGAGTTTGTGTCTGCGTGTGTATGTGTGTAAATCCCATGGGTGTATTGTTGTTTGTATTTATGAGTGTTAGTGCATGCTAACATAGTCGCATGCAAGTGTATGGATACATGAACACTACAGTACTTTGTATTTTATTCGTCATTTCCCGTAGATATAGTGCCGCGTGATTCTGTGAAACGAGAATATGTTTAGTTGAAGTATCTGAACCTGTCACCTGTGAACACTGTTCAGCAAGAGGAGAAATTCACGCACCGGTAGTTGCCAGATGTTGTTCGATCACGTTATAGACGAGGTCTCGCGAGAATCCCATGTCGAGAACACTGCGCACTCTGCTAGTGTCCATGCGCGCTCGAATGGCGCGTGGCTCCACCGGAAACATGCGTGTCCCTACAACAGAGGTGTACAGTGCTGAATAAACATTACCGACCCACCCATTCAACATAGGCACATTAATAAGATTACATTAGATCGCCAACCAAAAATTATATTCCAGGTCGCTATTTGGCACTATTTTCTTAAATTTTAACCAGTTTTACATGGTTATGGAAGATTACAAATATTGTCAGTTACTGGTGTATTACCGTATGTAATGCTGGTTTTCAGGACTAAAATACATGTTTCAACAGAGTAACGATATACGTTACATGGGTCTACCCCCTCTTTTATTGCTAGATGACTTCATCTTTAATTTTGTTAGAAACGTATTATGATATATAATTGTTGATCTTGCATTCCGTAGGCATGATGTTCTTTTGATCGTTGCAACTCGGTCAGTAACATGTGAACTCCTTTAAGTGATCTTTTAACGAATGCAAAGCAGCGATATTGGTCTGTTGCTGGTCATGTCATCCTCGTGTGTGTTTGGCTTATTGATTCATGCCAGTTTTTGATGTAGACTTTTCAACCCATCAGCACTAAAGCAGTATATACACATACCAGCATTGGTTGATTGTGTGGCGATGGCATTTGCGTTGGTTGATGTTGCTCCATTATTCTACAACATCAGAATCCAAAATTGCAATAGCCGTACTTGTGATTCGAGGATAATTTTCCTTCTATCTTGATCATGATATTGAGCTTGTACAAAATGATTCTTCATAATTGGACATGTATTTCAGCAATATTGTGCCTGTTTTTGGAAAGCATGAAATTAGGATTCTGGCGAGCTTCAGAGGGGTACAGTTGGAGGTTTTCTGTCCTCCAAAACGCCTTTACCTCTGTCTGCCATTGTGAATCTCAAGTATTCATTTACATAATAAGTTAAATGAAACAAGGTGGAGTGAACGGAAATTTCCAAATATTAAAAAACGAGCATATGAGAATTCGATTCCAATAAATGATTATCCGATGTACTTAAACATTTCATTTGAAAGATGCCTTGCATCCTCCTTGTGAAAGATGCCTTGCATCCTCCTTGTGACCTCAAGCAGATTCAACAGGAAGTAGCGTCAGTCAGTTAGCTACCTGTCCTGAGTGTGTCGTTTGCACAGAGCGGATGAAGGCTTCCCCCTTCACTGTCCTGACGTAGTTGCAGCGGGGGAACCAGCGGGCGTGTTCAGTCCAAGGATCGTCTCGCTTCTCCCAACTACGCAGAGTGCCATTGCAGGAGAAACATTTGACGCAATCGGCAATACCTGCAAATAAACAAAATGTAATAATTTATTGCGTATTGTAGACTATGTCGTCATAGCCGTTGTCTTCCCCGCAACGTTTCATTAAGCGGGAATGGATTGACACCGGTTCTAAGTCACACACCCGCGAGACCCAATATTTGACTACAAATGGCTCAATTTGTTATTACAATCAGTATCAGTTGCAACTAGTCATAGGCTAATACTTAACCACCTGCGCTTTATGTAAAAGTATGGGAAAGCGAAGAAACGAGCCCAACCTGTGTAGAAGAAGCCGGCCCGGGCGAGGCCGCCAGCAGTCTGGTGTGAGTTTTGCGGCCATCGGCTGAAGGACGAGAGACGGGACGTTTCTCCAGAGTAGTCCTGTCTCGTCGGCTCCTCTCGTACAACTCCCAGCTCGGAGCTCGATGAAGGGTTCGCCACAGCATTCTGAACACATTCATTGCTCGCTGAGTCACTGTGTACTTACTCAAACACTGGACACATTTACTTTCCAGTTAGTATGACTTACCTCCTCGCCCACGTATTGTAATTCAAGAATTACGCACAGTTCTTAAGGAAACACTTCTGTACATTGATCTTTATTATGCAGAAGTGATTAAAGTGTATTAGTTGTGAAGGCATTATAATGATCCTGTGTGTGTGTGTGTGTGTGTGTGTGTGTGTGTGTGTGTGTGAGCGTGCGTGCGTGCGTGCGTGCGTGCATGCGTGCGTGCGTGCTTGCGTACATTTCGTCAATTGTTCAACGTGCAACTGACATGCGAGGATGTAAGCATACACTCACACTCATAAATACAAACAACTATACACATATGGGATATACACACATATACACGCAAAAATCAAACACGCACGCACACGCACACACAGTGTGTGAGCGAGCGTGCGTGCGTGCGTGTGTGCGTGCGTGCGTACACTTGGTCAATTGTTCAACTGGCAATAATACTGAACACACCTGTGATGCTTGCTGGTTGCTAATATTATGTTCCTCGATGGGCACATTTCCTGCAGCCCGAGCGTCGTCGAGGAATGCACATTTCGGAAAGTATTTCCTATGCACCACCATGGGATCGTCTCCAGGTAGCCAGTTTCGCAAGACACCACAGCAAAAGGCACACCTTACTCGGTCTGCGATTCCGAGGGAGTACACACCAGCCTTGGCTAGATACTCTGGACGAACGTAGGCAGAAGTCGGCCAGTCTGCAAAGCTTTCGAGTCTCTTACTCTCTCGTTTCATGTCCTGCAGCTGTTCCACGTTTAACGAATATACACCAGAGGCGGCACTGGTAGCCATACTGTGGCCACCTTGCGGTAGTCGTCCCAAAGATGATGGTCCATCGTTCTGAACAACTACAACAGTAGCACGCCTCGTGGTTATATGTGGCATTTCTGATGTCTTCTCCAGCGGTATGTTTGTAGAATCGCGTCCGGTCACAAATCGGCATTGTGGAAAGTAGCGTTTATGTTCAGCAATAGGTGAGTCTCCAGCTTGCCAATTCTTCAGATGACCGCTGCAGCAGAAACAGGCCACTTGGTCTGCTGTCCCGGTATAGTAGAAGCCTGCTTTCACCAGAATTGTCGGCCACGCAGCTGCCCAGTTAGGCCAAGTCTTGAAGGTGTTTAGACGCAGTGACTCGTAATGCATCTTGTCATTCTCGTTATGCGGAGGCCCGTTCACTAGCCGATTGAAATATGGACCCCTTCTCAGTGAGGATGCTGCCACAGCTATAGCCATTATAACTATTAACATACATATGAATCTCTCTGCGCAATGTTGGTCTTTGATAAACAAGTGTAGAAAGCAGATTTTGCTGTGAGGCATGCGTCGTTTCCCTATTACTCTACCTTGTCAAACCAGGGCGCTAGAATGGCATTCTAGTGAATTGATGTTTGCGTTCTGAAACAAAACCATGAAGAATAATAGTATAACCTATACCAGTAAACATGTACTGACGGGATAATTTCGCAGTTGAAACCTAGGAGTCGTGGTAGTAATGGTCAGGTTAACAAATATTAGAAATACATTAAGAAGACAACACTGCTTATCGATTTGCTTTAGTTTTGATGAGCACCTATGTTTGGTTTCCAAAGATTTAAGCGCAATAAAACGTTGTTAATATTATAATTATTATCATTACTGTTATTATTAATATTATTAGAAACACCATAACGCGCTTGCTCAAACGTTGACAAGTATGCCAAACAAAAGCTTCATTACTCGTTGTGTGTTCCATGCAGGAGGTACAGAATGCCAACTGTGAGAACACGGCGTGCCCTTGTATGAGTCATTCCATCCTCCATCAAGTATTTGAACCAGCCACAGAAAATGAATTGTTGACCGACTTATCACAGTCCCTACCGCTGCCACTGCAGTGTTGTTGTTATTTTTATATCAAAGCCCCTACCGCTGCCACAGCAGTGCTGTTGTTTTTTATATCACAGTCCCTACCGCTGCCACTGCAATGCTTTTGTTTTTTATATCACAGCCCCTACCGCTGCCACTGCAATGCTTTTGTTTTTTTATATCACAGTCCCTACCGCAGCCACTGCAATGCTTTTGTTTTTTATATCACAGTCCCTACCGCTGCCACAGCAGTGTTGTTGTTTTTTATATCACAGTCCCTACCGCTGCCACTGCAGTGTTTTTTTTTATATCACAGTCCCTACCGCTGCCACTGCAATGCTTTTGTTTTTTATATCACAGTCCCTACCGCAGCCACTGCAGTGTTGTTGTTTTTTATATCACAGTCCCTACCGCTGCCACTGCGGTGTTTTTTATATCACAGTCCCTACCGCTGCCACTGCAGTGTTGTTGTTTTTTATATCACAGTCCCTACCGCTGTCACTGCAGTGTTTTTTTTATATCACAGTCCCTACCGCTGTCACTGCAGTGTTGTTGTTTTTTATATCACAGTCCCTACCGCTGTCACTGCAGTGTTTTTTTTTTTATATCACAGTCCCTACCGCAGCCACTGCAGTGTTGTTGTTTTTTATATCACCGTCCCTACCGCAGCCACTGCAGTGTTGTTGTTTTTATATCAGTCCCTACCGCTGCCACTGCAGTGTTGTTGTTTATAAGTCCCTACCGCTGCACTGCAGTGTTGTTGTTTTTTATATCACAGTCCCTACCGCTGTCACTGCAGTGTTGTTGTTTTTATATCACAGTCCCTACCGCTGCCACTGCAGTGTTGTTGTTTTTTATATCACAGTCCCTACCGCAGCCACTGCAGTGTTGTTGTTTTTATATCATCACCGATCCCTACCGCTGCCACTGCAGTGTTGTTGTTTTTTATATCACAGTCCCTACCGCTGCCACTGCAGTGTTGTTGTTTTTTATATCACAGTCCCTACCGCAGCCACTGCAGTGTTGTTGTTTTTTATATCACAGTCCCTACCGCTGCCACTGCAGTGTTGTTGTTTTTTATATCACAGTCCCTACCGCTGCCACTGCAGTGTTGTTGTTTTTATATCACGCAGTCCCTACCGCTGCCACTGCAGTGTTGTTGTTTTTATATCACAGTCCCTACCGCTGCCACTGCAGTGTTGTTTATCCATCCCTACCGCTGCCACTGCAGTGTTGTTGTTTTTTATATCACAGTCCCTACCGCTGCCACTGCAGTGTTGTTGTTTTTATATCACAGTCCCTACCGCTGCCACTGCAGTGTTGTTGTTTTTTATATCACAGTCCCTACCGCTGCCACTGCAGTGTTGTTGTTTTTCATATCATAGTTCCTACCGCTGCCACTGCAGTTTTTTTTATCACAGTCCCTACCGCTGTCACTGGAATGTTGTTGTTTTTTATATCACAGTCCCTACCGCTGCCACTGCAGTGTTGTTGTTTTTTATATCACAGTCCCTACCGCTGCCACTGCAGTGTTGTTGTTTTTTATATCACAGTCCCTACCGCTGTCACTGCAGTGTTGTTGTTTTTTATATCACAGTCCCTACCGCAGCCACTGCAGTGTTGTTGTTTTTTATATCACAGTCCCTACCGCTGCCACTGCAGTGTTGTTGTTTTTTATATCACAGTCCCTACCGCTGCCACTGCAGTGTTGTTGTTTTTTATATCACAGTCCCTACCGCTGTCACTGCAGTGTTGTTGTTTTTTATATCACCGTCCCTACCGCTGCCACTGCAGTGTTGTTGTTTTTTATATCACAGTCCCTACCGCTGTCACTGCAGTGTTGTTGTTTTTTATATCACAGTCCCTACCGCTGCCACTGCAGTGTTGTTGTTTTTTATATCACAGTCCCTACCGCAGCCACTGCAGTGTTGTTGTTTTTTATATCACAGTCCCTACCGCTGCCACTGCAGTGTTGTTGTTTTTTATATCACAGTCCCTACCGCAGCCACTGCAGTGTTGTTGTTTTTTATATCACCGTCCCTACCGCTGCCACTGCAGTGTTGTTGTTTTTTATATCACAGTCCCTACCGCTGCCACTGCAGTGTTGTTGTTTTTATATCACAGTCCCTACCGCTGCCACTGCAGTGTTGTTGTTTTTATATCACCCGTCCCTACCGCTGCCACTGCAGTGTTGTTGTTTTTTATATCACAGTCCCTACCGCAGCCACTGCAGTGTTGTTGTTTTTTATATCACCGTCCCTACCGCTGTCACTGCAGTGTTGTTGTTTTTTATATCACAGTCCCTACCGCTGCCACTGCAGTGTTGTTGTTTTTTATATCACAGTCCCTACCGCAGCCACTGCAGTGTTGTTGTTTTTATATCACAGTCCCTACCGCTGCCACTGCAGTGTTGTTGTTTTTTATATCACAGTCCCTACCGCTGTCACTGCAGTGTTGTTGTTTTTATATCACAGTCCCTACCGCAGCCACTGCAGTGTTGTTGTTTTTATATCACAGTCCCTACCGCTGTCACTGCGTATGTGTTTTTTTTTATATCACAGTCCCTACCGCTGCCACTGCGGTGTTGTTGTTTTTTATATCACAGTCCCTACCGCTGTCACTGCAGCATTGTTTTTTTTTATATCACAGTCCCTACCGCAGCCACTGCAGTGTTTTTTTTTATATCACAGTCCCTACCGCTGCCACTGCGGTGTTGTTGTTTTTTATATCACAGTCCCTACCGCTGCCACTGCGGTGTTGTTGTTTTTTATATCACAGTCCCTACCGCTGCCACTGCGGTGTTGTTGTTTTTTATATCACAGTCCCTACCGCTGTCACTGCAGCATTGTTTTTTTATATCACAGTCCCTACCGCAGCCACTGCAGTGTTTTTTTTATATCACAGTCCCTACCGCTGCCACTGCAGGGGTTGTTGTTTTTATATCACAGTCCCTACCGCTGTCACTGCAGCATTGTTTTTTTTTATATCACAGTCCCTACCGCAGCCACTGCAGTGTTTTTTTTTATATCACAGTCCCTACCGCTGCCACTGCGGTGTTGTTGTTTTTTATATCACAGTCCCTACCGCTGTCACTGCAGCATTGTTTTTTTTTATATCACAGTCCCTACCGCAGCCACTGCAGTGTTTTTTTTTATATCACAGTCCCTACCGCTGCCACTGCGGTGTTGTTGTTTTTTATATCACAGTCCCTACCGCTGTCACTGCAGCATTGTTTTTTTTTATATCACAGTCCCTACCGCAGCCACTGCAGTGTTTTTTTTTTTATATCACAGTCCCTACCGCTGCCACTGCGGTGTTGTTGTTTTTTATATCACAGTCCCTACCGCTGCCACTGCGGTGTTGTTGTTTTTTATATCACAGTCCCTACCGCAGCCACTGCGGTGTTGTTGTTTTTTATATCACAGTCCCTACCGCTGCCACTGCAGTGTTGTTGTTTTTTATATCACAGTCCCTACCGCTGCCACTGCAGTGTGTTTTTTTTATATCACAGTCCCTACCGCAGCCACTGCAGTGTTTTTTTTTTTATATCACAGTCCCTACCGCTGCCACTGCGGTGTTGTTGTTTTTTATATCACAGTCCCTACCGCTGCCACTGCGGTGTTGTTGTTTTTTATATCACAGTCCCTACCGCAGCCACTGCGGTGTTGTTGTTTTTTATATCACAGTCCCTACCGCAGCCACTGCAGTGTTGTTGTTTTTTATATCACAGTCCCTACCGCTGCCACTGCAGTGTTGTTGTTTTTTATATCACAGTCCCTACCGCAGCCACTGCAGTGTTTTTTTTTATATCACAGTCCCTACCGCTGCCACTGCGGTATTGTTGTTTTTTATATCACAGTCCCTACCGCTGCCACTGCGGTGTTGTTGTTTTTTATATCACAGTCCCTACCGCAGCCACTGCAGTGTTGTTGTTTTTTATATCACAGTCCCTACCGCAGCCACTGCAGTGTTGTTGTTTTTTATATCACAGTCCCTACCGCAGCCACTGCGGTGTTGTTGTTTTTTATATCACAGTCCCTACCGCTGTCACTGCAGTGTTGTTGTTTTTTATATCACAGTCCCTACCGCTGTCACTGCAGTGTTGTTGTTTTTTATATCACAGTCCCTACCGCAGCCACTGCAGTGTTGTTGTTTTTTATATCACAGTCCCTACCGCTGCCACTGCAGTGTTGTTGTTTTTTATATCACAGTCCCTACCGCTGCCACTGCAGTGTTGTTGTTTTTTATATCACAGTCCCTACCGCAGCCACTGCAGTGTTGTTGTTTTTTATATCACAGTCCCTACCGCAGCCACTGCAGTGTTGTTGTTTTTTATATCACAGTCCCTACCGCTGCCACTGCAGTGTTGTTGTTTTTTATATCACAGTCCCTACCGCTGCCACTGCAGTGTTGTTGTTTTTTATATCACAGTCCCTACCGCAGCCACTGCGGTGTTGTTGTTTTTTATATCACAGTCCCTACCGCAGCCACTGCAGTGTTGTTGTTTTTTATATCACAGTCCCTACCGCTGCCACTGCAGTGTTGTTGTTTTTTATATCACAGTCCCTACCGCTGCCACTGCAGTGTTGTTGTTTTTTATATCACAGTCCCTACCGCTGCCACTGCAGTGTTGTTGTTTTTTATATCACAGTCCCTACCGCTGCCACTGCAGTGTTGTTGTTTTTTATATCACAGTCCCTACCGCTGCCGCGTGTTGTTGTTTATATCACAGTCCCTACCGCTGCCACTGCGGTGTTGGTGTTTTTTATATCATATTTATTTATCTATTCATGTCATATTGGTTTAGCATATTTATTGCAATATTTGATAAAGATAAATTACAGCTACCGTTTACATAGTTATATACTTCATTTCATTGTGTACACACGTTACTGTGCGATTTAGGTATTATGTTTTATGTCCCTTCCTAAGTGCAACGTACACAAGTATCCAACACTGTTTATGCGACTGTAACCATAGATCTGGTTTCAGCACGCGGTCTCTGTGCCTGTGATGTGGTTATATCGTACGTGCAGCACTGATCACCCAGGTTATGTTGGGTGTCGACTACTGTTATTCTGTATCATTGTTTGGATTCAGTTATGTAATTATATTGTATGTATCATAATGGGCGTATGTATTCGGACAATTACAAAATAATACCATTACCAGCAGCCCGCAAATATGCAATACACAAAGGAAGTTCTCAAATACACGGTTCGAACACTGTTTACGTGTTTTCACTCTCGTTTATTTTCCTAGCATTAACAAGGTTTCTTACATCCACAATTATATGAAGCGAATACTTCAAATACTTCATAAAATTATATTTATAATGATTACTTTAATGTAATAAAATGTGTGTTGCAAATTGTAAATCAATAAGTGACATGTCATTTCTGATTGACGTAATTTACAATTTACAATTTATTTCGTAAATATGTGACGAAGAGTATTCATACACAAATATTCACTATTGTCTATAGTTCTCTATTTAGGATTATTTTGGTACGTGGACGATGACCCTAATGCATTGGCAACGGTGGCGAATGTAAACTCTAAACTCTGACATCTGATAACAACAGTTTAGTCCTTTCGGCTAGACAGTCTTACCTGCAGAAAAGGGGGAGAATGTTTCTTAAAACCGAAACATATTACCAATGGTCTAATTAACCCTATCTGTCTATAACGGAAATAGAAAATGTTAACTACCGTAATATCCCATAGGAGTGCATTCAGTCGTTGCACTCCCATGTCAATATACATTAAACAATTATCAAATGGGACACACATTTAGATAGTTAAATAAATACAAATAAAAACGATTAAAACATTTGAATACATAATGTTTTACATGTTTTGACAAAATAATTTTATAAACAATAAAATACACATATAATGGATAAATCGCAATGTACAGATGTGGAGCAGTCACCTACTATTGGCAACCTCACACCTCCACATAACCGTGTAGTTGCTATTTATAATTAAAACAGCGACATTCTGTAAATATTTCGGTTGGTAAACCTATAAAAAAACAATAATCAATTAAATTGTGCCTAAACATATACCTATCCCATCATAATTGCAAAATGGACAGACACCTGAGGCCGTTCAATTATAAACTGTAAATTTGTAAGCTACACCAATCAGAAATGACATGTAACTGATTGATTTATAATTTGCAACATATATTTTGTTAAATTAACTTTATAATAATAATAAAAATATTATTTTATGACGTGTTTGAAGTTTTGGCTTCATATAATTGTGAATGTAAGAAACCTTGTTAATGCTAGGAAAATATTTACATATACACAAAAACAGACATAATATATGTATGTATATATGCACATGGAAATATTATATATATATATATAGATATATATATATATATATATATATATATATATATATATATAATATTTCCATGTGCATATATACATACATATATTATGTCTGTTTTTGTGTATATGTAAATATTTTCCTAGCATTAACAAGGTTTCTTACATTCACAATTATATGAAGCCAAAACTTCAAACACGTCATAAAATAATATTTTTATTATTATTATAAAGTTAATTTAACAAAATATATTATAATATATATATATAATATTTCCATTGCATATATACATACATATATTATGTCTGTTTTTGTGTATATATTATATATATATATATATATATATATATATATATATATATATATATATTCTGTTCTCTTTGAGCCATAAAAAGATATGTATTATATGAAGAACTGTTATGCTAATTTGATGAATTACATTATTAAAGGAGGGGCGGTCTAACCACGTGTATGGTTATATAGCACTCACTGTGGTTATATTGTGTACCTGAGCATTGATCAGCCAGGTTATGTTGTGTGACGACTAACTTCATCCACACCATAGTTTAATTTATATAACTATGATTTATATACCGTAACGATTATGTATGCTCGGACAGTTAGAAACATAATAAAGTTATCAGCTGTCCAGAAATAAACAACGCACAAAGATTATTCTCATATACACTGACCGAATACTTATGCACACAAACAAGTGACTTACTCCCCTTATATTATCACATCATTAACAGAGCTTCGTATCATTCATATATAGGCCATATGAAGCCAATTTAAGACTTCAAACACAATTTAATATCCATAATTGTTATCTTAATGCAACGAAACACATGTTGCAATCTGCAAATCAATCAGTTACATATTATTTCTGATGAACGTAGTTTACAAGAAATTTACAGTTTACAATTTACCTAGTATTGTTATTTAATCGTTATCTTGGAGGGTAGGGTAAATTTGCCACGAAATTATGTTGTAGGTCTACTGATAGCAATGTTATTATTTTCGAAACTGCAATGCAATAAGTGAAGAACTATATGTTCGGCTGACTACGTGACTTACCAACTCGGCTGTACAGTTCGTTTCTTGGTGAACAGATAAATCTAGTCACTGATCGTGGTAACCCAAGGTTCACGTCCAACAGCAAGACTGACAAGTTCGACACTGGATGGACTCGCTTCGCTGTAGGCTAGATTAGGTGCTTGGTGCTTATGGTTGTAAACAAAGGCCCCCCCCGCACGCACGAGCCTCGGTTACGCAGACTCCGTGAGGTGGCAGCACGCTTCACCTCCTCAACTGCGTAACGTGTCTGATTAAATAAATACTGCTGCACGAAAAATAACCCATTTCTCACTACGTTGTTGGTGACTACATATGATAGAAGGTTCAGTAGCGATGGCGAGTTTCTTTTTATTAATAGTAGCGCATGTTAGCGTAATTTCATGAAAACTGAAACTGTACATGTCATTATACTATTTTATTCGTGTTGGCATATTACATTTTTCTGTATGTTACGGTTATATGAGGTTTAATTTCTGAATACACGTGTAATGCTCTATAACATAACACAAACATTAATTAAGCGTATGATTACTTTTTATTTACCTTAGGCATGCACTTAGATTTTAATATGATCGATCAGTAATAATATATTTATTTAGAAACATTAATTTATTTTAAAAACGTTCTTCATTTATTAAAATTCAAAACATTTCGTAATGTGTGTTATTGCTGAAAATGTCTAAAATAGTTCACGAAGTTGTATCATGAAAATAAATGATTCTTTTGATACACTAATACATATGGCATGCATTTTCTACCAAAGTGTCTACCGAACTGGAAGTGTTGATCGTATTTGGCTAGAGAACTATTAATAGCACTTGCAAAATAAAATCAAAAGGGTTGTAAAATATACATGTAATGAATAAATTGACACAAAAATAAAATTACGAGCGCGCCAGGATTCGAACCTGGAATCTTCTGCTCCGTAGGCAGACGCGTTATCCATTGCGCCACGCGCCCGATGTGGCGGTATATTGTTATTCAAACTATACCATTGTGCATGGGCAAAAACCAGTTGTTTGTACTTAATCATATTTGTACATTTATTATAACATAAATTTCTTGTCCTTTTATCTACATAAACAACGACTTTGAATTGTTGCAGGGCGTATATTGTTAGACGTGTAATCTTATTTTGTGATTTCATATGGGTTCCTTAACGCCATCTAGCGGGTTTTCTTGGCCGTAGCACCTACTTTTCTAGTTGTATTCTAGCTAGGACTAAGTCTAAGACTACTTCTCGTTGTTTCCATCACTCGGCAGGGTTCTATTAACTGCCTAGTCTGTACATATTGTGGTTACAACATTATAATCTTATGAGGTCTTTTTGAACTAGTTATGACTTATGATCAGTGTTTTTTCCAGTACATTTACGCCAAACCTTGGCCTTGTTAGGTATGTCAACATCCGCTAGATGGCAGCATTGCTCAGTGTCCGCGTAAGGCGTTCCAGAAATGGCGCAGGTTTTTTGCCGCCCAGGCGACCGGCTGGATCACATGGTCTCGGAAATCGGCGTGTTTCTCGCTATACATACTAATTTTGTTTACTGTTGACATTGATATCGACCAATGAATGCCTTCAGAAGATGATCGGCGGGAAAAATCTGTTACATTGCATTCGGCCGTGGATTATTAAGGTTGATGAACTTTGCGTTGCGTTTATTTATAAAATGCTAATATATATTCGCGTGTAACCTAAAATTTGTTAAGTGTAAACCATATCTACGGCATCTTAGCTTTCATATGGTATAGATGTGAACTATGTATGTCATCGCATAACGCGAGGAATTCCCCCCAGAAACGGGTGGTATCGGGACAGTTTGGAGCGTTTTTCATGTCGCTCAGTTCATAATTTATGCATTCAGGGACCATTAACATTGCGTGGCATTTGCAACGGCCAACGTACGCGCAGTTGATATTGTAATCTGTGTCACCCTCATGTTATGACTATCAGTTAAATATTAGAAAGTTATTATTAAATATATGTTGCATATGTGCAAATCAATGTTTTTTTAAGGAAAATAAACAAAATTTCCAAGCAGTTAAATTTACGGCATTAGCCGGGCAGGTCATCGTGGACGTGATTACTTGTGTGACTGCGACCTACTTCAATTTTAATCACTACAGGAAAACATTATTAATCTGATCAATCCACATCTTAAACAGTTGATTTTTAGTAAATTGTGTAAACAGAACTTAATACATGTATATTGTTAGTGTGTCAGTATTACTATTTTATGATAGAAAATACAGACAGTTAATTATTTCCACTTTAATATACAGAACTCAAAAACTGTAATTCACATTTTATAATTTTACCATTTAGTTTACAATAATGTGAACTATCTATTTTGTTGATGTTATTAATAATATTTATCATTTTATGTAGTATTTTATGTGAAATATGTTCGTTATTTGAATTTCATGTAGACACTCAGGAAGTATGGTCGTGAAGAATACGGATAAGTTACGATATCAAAATTAACTGATATATAGTTAAGTTTAATATTACATGTGTTAGTTAAAAACCCATTTCCTGTTCAGTTTTTTTTTCATAGAGTTAAGTGCTGTAATTTGTCATTTAATATTCTGTAGTGTTGTATGCAGTATTTATTGTAATGTATTGAATTGTAGGCATTGCTCCTAACATGGGTCGACTCATCAGCAAGTTGGAGAATTCCCCATGGACTATCACAGAGAAATTGTGAACTTCAATGCATATCGCATGGACTTATGCACATTACCTTTTGTGAAACCTGTGTGAATGTCAATGATGGCAATGCTCGCATGGGTCAAATTTATGTTCAGTGTATAGACTTGAAGAACATTGCAGTATGATCTTGGGAATTGTACATACTGCTACTACAATGTTTCCATTCTTCAATAACTGGCAGAATTGTGACATCAGCAGAATTCGATGGCTTGGCTATTGATGCATTGTCTACACCTGTTGCACAACTGGAAGTTATGTGTAGTGAAATGTACTCATCAATAAAAAAGTTAATGCAAATGCAGTGGGCCAAATAAAGAAAAACATTGGAATGTAGGTCAACTGTGAAGGTCACGTGAAGGGCACAAAATAAATCACATGTCAAAGGATTTATCAAGATTCATTAAATTCCAGTTGTAGGTCAGATGTGAAATATAGGTCAAATAATTAGGTCAAGTTCTAATAACCGTTTAAAGTGTCCATAAAGTTGCTATATTGACAGTTTTAATATTTAAATGTTAACAAGGCTCATTTCCTTAAAAAATTCACCTAAATTATACCATTAATACCATACTGTGGGTCAATTCTAGGTCAGATATAAAATCTAGGTCAACTTTGAAGGTCAAATCAAGGTCCCAAAAAAATTGCATTTCCTAAAGGGTTGACCCATTTTTGGTTTCACATGCGTAAGTTAAATGGTTCCAAGGTTATTACTGGTTTCCAACCTATTTTATGCAGTCATTATGCAGCCTTTGCACAAGAAATGGACCAAAATCCTATAGACAGAAATGCAGCAATTGTAAGATTTAAAAAGTGAATTTCTCCGTAAATATTGAAGATTTAAAAAACTGTTATTAACTATACATATTAGTATCTATCACATGGCACCATATAAATGATGATATAACATATTCTAATTTTTTGTTGATATACCTAGCCTTGCCCTTAATTGCCCAAGCAAAGGGCCAAGGCCAAGCCCTTGTTACGGTTTGAAGCCGACCTTTCTATGACTATGCTGGCACTGGCACTGGCATTGCGTGGGTCTGAGAATCAGTCTAGCTCAGACTGTGACTGACTGTCTGAGTTTGACTGAGTGAGGGTGATCACGGTCAGGGACAGAGTGCTTGTCGTCTCGCTTTTTGCGGAAGTACGTGGTTACTTGCCAACCATTCATGCACGTACAACACCTAATGTCAATCTTGTTAACCCTAACCTAAATACTAACCCTAAACCTGTTTCCATATAAGAACAACCAAAATTGGGCATTCGTACGTCAGTAGCCAATACCCGTTTTTGCGAGTAACCATTACGGTTTCTGGGAACTCCGGCAGGTGGCGTCACTTTATGGATCCAGTGATCCACGGTGGTCTAGCCCCGATTACCCACGATCCGTGAGATGGCAGCACGTTTTTGCCTAGCACATAGAGGAATTTCTGATGTAAGATCACAATAAGGTTTCGTCCGCCATTACCCGAGCGACCAAAGAGTACCGTATAAAACAGCATTTTGCAGGTTGTCTGAATTTCTGTGAGCACATAATATGTAGTGTGGAGTGAGTAGAAATGATGTCTTTGTGCAGCGTGGCATCAGAGCTGTCAAATTATGACAGCAGTCAGTCGGTGCATTTCTGCGTATTAATACAGTTGTCATTTTGTTTGGTGATGTAATCAGGGGCAACCCGTGGGTGGTTCAAGCAGAAATGGAGGGGGGTGTAAGCTTTGAAAGAAGTTTGTGGGAGCCTGAGGTATGAGAAGTTCACGATTTTTTCCACTGAACTTTTGTCTATGGGGTTAAATATGCTGTGAAATTGTCAATAACAGATATCATCAAGATTATAGTAGGAAATAAAGGAAACGTTATAATGGAAAATGCAAATGTGGTCTGACTCCTACTCAGACAGCGAGGTGAGGTCGCGTGGGGGAAAGGAAGAGAGGGACACTTAATTATAATGTCATGGTTCGCCATGACGCTGTCCTATATGAATTTTGTGAGTTTATTTTGTTCAGTGATTGGTGTCTCCACCTGGTGATTAATGGTCAGTGTTAATAAGCAATAGGCGTCACTGCGGTTTGACCAGCGGGAAGACAGCGGGATTTGGGTGAGATCAAGCAGTGAACCCGAGGCACGAAGCAGTGTCAAGCTACGCCGTCGAAATTTACTTCCCCCCACTACCATCTATGTTTCTGTCGAACGTTTGCTCTCCACGCAACAAGACGGACGAGTTCTTTGTAATCTAAAAATTAAAAGAGACTACAAAGATTGTTCTATATTTTGCTTCACAGAGTCATGGCTTGACTGAGTTGACTCTACCGTTCCTGGTTTAGCCGTGCAGCCCCCCGGACTAACCATCTACAGAAGTGACCGGTCTCGCGACGAGACTGGGAATGGTCGCGTACGGCGTGTTTGCATCTTAGTAAACGATCGCTGAGCTACCGATATTAAGATTTTGTCAAAAACCTGCTCTGCTGACATAGAAACTCTCACCATTATCTGTCGGCCTTTCTACTTGCCTTACCTTTTAAAGTATAATTATGACTGCCGTGTATCTACCCCCTCAAGCTAACACAGGTGCCGTTGTGAGTCAACTGTTTGACATCGTCAGGCAGGCAGAACATTCTCACCCACACTCGTTTGTTATTGTGATTTCAATAAGGCCAATCCGAAGAAAGAGATGCCGAAGTTCACATAACAAGTCACATGTGCAACTAGGGATGGTAGAACTCTTGACCACTGTTATACAACCATCAAATGCGCCTATCGTTCCATCCCTCGCGCACCACTCGGCCGCTCGGACTACGCTACCTTATACCGACTTACAAATAACAATTGAAGCGTGTTAAACCAACCGTGAAAACTGTGAAACAGTGGTCAGGGAATGCGGCGGAGACACTTCGCGGCTGCTTTGTATGCACTGATTGGGGAGTGTTTAAAGAGGCCCAAACCGACATTCACGAATCACAGAGACAGTCAGCGATTACATCACTTTCTGTGAAGGCGTGTGCATTCCAACAATAACAATAATAAGTTACCCCAACGACAAACCTTGGTTTAATACTTATATCAAACACAAGCTACAGGCGAAACACGATGCGTACAAAGACAACGGCAAAGACAAATACAAGAAAGCGAGATATGCAGTGGAAAAGGTCATCAAGATCGGTAAGACCAAATACTAGGACAAGCTTGAAGAAATTCTCACCACCAACAACTCAAAGAACATCTGGCAGGGTCTGACGGCCATAACCAACAATAAGCCGTCTACAAAGAATACAATCACTACCGACACTACTCTTCCCGACAAACTGAATGACTTTACAGCCGCTTTGATAAGTAGAACACTATTTCCCCCTTCCTCTGGCACAGGGTTTCACTGTGACGAACCTCCCTCCTCCTCCCTCCTCCCTCCTCCCTCCTCCCTCCTCCCTCCTCCCTCCACCCTCCTCCCTCCTCCCTCTTCCCTCCTCCCTCCTCCCTCCACCCTCCTCTCCTCCTCCCTCCTCCCTCCTCCCTCCTCCCTCTCCCTCCTCCCTCCCTCCTCCCTCCTCCCTCCTCCTCCTCCCTCCCTCCTCCCTCCTCCCTCCTCCCTCCTCCCTCCTCCCTTCTCCCTCCTCCCTCCTCCCATCTCGCCTCTTTTGATCGATGGAAGGACAGTTGAAATCGTCCAACATTTCAAGTTTCTTGGTTCCATAATTTGTAATAATCTTAAATGGGAGGTAAATATTGAAACTATTGTCAAAAAAGCGCAGCAGCGGCTGTACTTTCTAGGAAGGTTGAGATCGTTTGGTTTGACCACACAAATCATGCTCACCTTTTATAGACCTGCAATCGAGAATGCCCTGAGATTTTCAATCACGTATGGTTTGGATCTATCACAGAAAGGAAAATCTCAGATTGAACAGAGTTGTAAAAACTGCTTCCAGTATAACCGACAGCGACCTCGCCATCTTGAATCATTGTATCAGCAGCGCCTGTTAGGAAGAGAAATTTTCATCTCTCATGATTCATCCCATCCTGTCCATTGCCTATTTGATCCCCTTCCATCTAGTCGCCGGTTCATATCCATCAAAACCAGGACCAACAGGTTTAGTAGCAGCTTTTTCCCCTAGCCGTACAAGCCCTGTCAAAACAGAAGTAATTTTTCACCCATCTGTGGTGCACACATATTCCACTTTCAATGTATTTTTAGTGTGTATATCTTAACATAATTTATTATATATATATATATATATATATATATATATATATATATATATATATATATATATATATATATATATCAACTATTATTATCGATGTTATAAAGAATAACTTTTTATTCGGACCTATTGTATGTGAATGCTTTTATTTATTTATTTATTTATTTATGTATTTATTTAATTTAAATTAGTAGTATATTTTATGTAAATGTTTATTAATTTATATAGCACCATATGTATACAGTACTACTCTATGGTGATGCACAATATATGAATATAATATATATATAATATATTGATCATAATCGTTTAGTGCATGTGAGTGTATTGTCATGTGAACATACTTGTACGACGACCCAGCATTATAACGCATTCCAATGTTTTATTGTAACTGCAATGAAAACACACATGGATATAAAGCTGATCTTATCTTATCTAAGTAGACACGGAAGTCTTCGGCATATTGAGAATGCAAAACATATTATCTATAGGTATATTCCACCATGCTGAGTTGTTTTTGAACACGCCCCACGCCCCACGCCCCACGCCCCACGCCCCACGCCCCACGCCCCACGCCCCACGCCCCACGCCCCACGCCCCACGCCCCACGCCCCACGCCCCACGCCCCACGCCCCACGCCCCACGCCCCAGACAAACCATCGTTGGAAAGTCGCGTCTCGTCGTGTCTCGTCGTGTCTCGTCGTGTCTCGTCGTGTCTCGTCGTGTCTCGTCGTGTCTCGTCTCGTCTCGTCTCGTCTCGTCTCGTCTCGTCTCGTCTCGTCTCGTCTCGTCCGTCCCGTCCCGTCCCGTCCCGTCCCGTCCCGTCCCGTCCCGTCCCGTCCCGTCCCGTCCCGTCCCGTCCCGTCTCGCCGCCATCTCCCTGTAACTTCTGATTTATGTTAAGAAATGTACTACTTACCTTGCATGATATATCGGTTCCTGTATTTCTAATTGTGCCGTGATTTGTTTTATTTCATCTAACCCCAGTCTCCGCTATATCAGTAGAGGTAATGTAATTTTATGTTTGTCTCACGGGTAACGGTGTTGTAACATAATGCGACTTGTACTCTTAGTGATGTTTAAAATACTTCGTCAACGCTGTGTCGAAAATACAACTTTTCATTGTTTTGTCTCGGCGACTCTTCCACTGACGACACATTGCAAGAAGAAGTCGGATGGCGGGGTGGGGCAGAACCATGTCTGACCCCCACCGAAATTCCATGGGACATCTGCGTTGTAACATAACACGATTAGCTCGTACTCAGGAAGGCAGTGTGGTAACTCGGTACGTTTATTGGCGGCTTACCGCTAGTCGTGTATATATGCGCGGTAGATATTCATGCTGAACTTTACAGGCGTCTAAGCGAGATTTTGTGGTCAGACTGATACTGTTCCCCTGTGTCTCTCGGTTTGACTTGGTGGGTAGGTACTAGGATTAGGTAGGTAAGTTATCAATGTACCGAACGTATTATGATTAGTGATAAGGCATCGGTTCTTTGTATGCACACAAAACTTCAACGTGCATCTCTTGACGCTCACAACAAAATCACACAGAACCCCCAGCAAAACAGAGGGCATATAGTTACATTCAGATTAAGGAGGTCCTTTTATAGTCGACGTCAAATATCGAAACACTATTGGCGACACGCAACGGTGCGCGATCACACTATAGTTTTGCGGAAGTGACGTCATTAAATGTTGTCAAGCGCCGTTTCCGTCCACTACTACAAAAGACGTCTACCTTTGGATTAACCCGGAACACAACAGAAAATGACAACTTCCAGATCACGTAGCAAAACACAAAAGAAAGTTGGAACTAATGCTACTGTCGAAGTGTTAAGACCAGTTTGTTTACCACATAGGTACATGAAATCATAGACGACTTCCAGGGTGTGCTCGCTGGTGTTAATGGATGGAGCATTGCAAACAACAATGGTCCATAACGTTCGTCTTTTTATTGGAATTGTGGGTATGAACGAACCGGAATTCCAACGTTGCACTGCCTCCCGTAACATGAACTGCTGCGAGTCTCTCCACGACACGCGAAGACGATGGGATGAGGAAAGGGTAGGGTAGATTGAATTTAAAAAAAATCTTTTTTGTCAACGTAAATTTTTCAGAGCTATCATGGCTCTCCCTAATCCGCGGTGTGCACCATGGCATTCACCCCTTCCTTCACTAGATTTCAATGTATTTTATTTCCAGGGCCCATTACTTTAAATACTGGTTCCCCGAAATTCACGGGTCTGTCTTCTATGCTATGCCAGCTTGATTTCGCAAAGAGAAAGCGTTCCCAAAAAAAAAAACCAAGTTGTGATGTTAAATCATGCTGAACGCGATGATGTGTATCGATGCAGGCACTGAACTAGATTCTAGTTCTAGATGTTTCAAGTATTCTACAAAGTTCTCTTCATTGACTATTATATGTAATATTATATTGTGGTCACAATCGTTTCGTGAGGTTTCATCTAATGGTTACAATGTTATGGGATTCTATGTGGTATCGTTCAACTAGTCAGTATTTTTTCGGACCATTATCGCTTAGCTGCTTGTGGACTAAGTAGAACAAACAGCTAACCACATGGTGTTGGGTGAGCTGAAGTCTAGCGGAGGTTCAGCGGAACAAAGAGAGGGTGTGATAGAAGCACAATAAGAAACAAGATGAAATGCGAGAGACGCCCCAGTCCAGAGTATGGCACCAGCTGCGCCGTGTGTCTGTGAGCGGAAGTAGGACTGGTCTCGTTCGTGTCGCCTATCGGCAACACTGGACACTTGGGATATCGTGGCGTCCATTCCTCGTCTCACATCACGTCATAGTGATATAAAGTAAAGGTAAGTTCTTTTACAGAGCAGTATTCAATCCTCAGGATTGCTCAAACGCGTTACGCGCTACTCCCTCCCTGTTACATGGAGCACCATCTCGGCTTCTCTGGGAAGCATCCAGCGACGCTATAATGAATACGAGAATACTATTCGTGACGTTCCTTGGTCGACGGCCTATGCTCCCAGCGAGCAAACAGGCATAAGTACTATTCGTAAACAAATACAAAACTTAGCCAAGGTTTGACACAGCAGGAAAGGATTCGAACCCGAGTTCTCTTAATGGATAGTCCTAAACTCTAGCCACTGCGCCACTGCGCCACTGCACCACTGCGCCACTGCGCCACAGCGCCACTGCGCCACAGCGCCACTGCGCCACTGCGCCACTGCGCCACTACTGCGTCACTACTGCAACACTGCACATCTTCAGCGCTTCTGCGCCACTACAACACCATTGCGTCACTACAACTCCACTGCGTCACTACAACACCACTGCGTCACTACAACACCACTGCGTCACTACCACACCACTGCGTCACTACAACATCATTGCGTCACTACAACTCCACTGCGTCACTACAACTCCACTGCTTCACTACAACATCATTGCGTCACTACAACTCCACTACGTCACTACAACACCACTGCGTGACTACAACACCACTGCGTCACTACAACATCATTGCGTCACTACAACACCACTGCGTCACAACAACACCACTGCGCCACTACAACACCACTGCGTCACTACAACACCACTGCATCACTACAACATCACTGCGTCACTACAACACCACTGCGTCACTAGAATATCACTGCGCAATTACTGGGCCACCCACTGCGCAACTACAACACCACTGCGTCACTACGACACCACTGCATCACTACAATATCACTGCGCAATTACTGGGCCACTGCGCCACTACAACGCCACTGCGTCATTACAACACCACTGCGTCACTACAACATCACTGCGTCATTACAATACCACTGCGCCACTACAATGCCACTGCGTCACTACTGGGCCACAGCGCCACTACTGCGTCACTAAGTCGTATGCGTTACACTACAGGATATATATTAGTTCGGTTGCCACTGCGCCACTGCAATACTGGGCCACTGCGCCACTGCGTCAATACAACACCACTGCGTCATTACTGGGCCACTGCGCCACTACCACACCACTGCGTCACTATTGGGCCACTGCGTCACTACAACACCACTGCGTCACTACTGGGCCACTGCGCCACTACAACACCACTGCGTCACTACTGGGCCACTGCGTCACTACAACACCACTGCGTCACTACTGGGCCACTGCGCCACTACAACACCACTGCGTCACTACTGGGCCACTGCGTCACTACAACACCACTGCGTCACTACTGGGCCACTGCGCCACTACAACACCACTGCGTCACTACTGGGCCACTGTGCCATTACTGCGTCACTGAGTCGTATGCGTTACACTACAGGAGATATCTGTGATTTGTGGCGACATCGACGGTGAGTTGGTTGAGACTTCTGAAGGTGGTGACTGGAGAGACATGTTGCGACTGGGGTGGTCGTATGGGTGTGTGTGTGTGGGGGGGGGGCGTGGCAACAACTGAGCCAGACTACAACAGGCGGACACCTCACGATGTTGCAACGGTGACCGCTGTGTGTGATGGGAGGGGAGTGGGACTGCGTCTGAACACGCATCCACCGAGACAGTTGCGACGTCACCACTCATGTGCACCGCTGTAAGAGATATCGTCCGCGATGGTGAAAAGAAGATGCAACAAGGACTGCAGTTCGTCTGCGAGATAACGATGTCGAGAAACACCTTAAATACGCATCTGGGGCTGGTTTCATAGCGCCTGCTTACGACGTCGTAGCGGGCGATAACTCGTCGAAAGCCTAAAATGTCGTAAAGTTACGCTAGTTGAGTTTCACGAGTCTGCTCCATAGTTGCACTTAGGCTGCGCTATGTATTTAGTGTTATTTAGTATTACGCGAATAGTCAATATTATTGGTCTCATGAAACTGACTGTAAGCTACACTGAATAGTCGCTGTTAGCTGCGACCAGTAGACCGCATATCTGTTCGTAAAGTTACGCGGCTTTTTGAAACCGACCCCTAAGCTTCAATTGTCAAGAAAAGGTGCGCTATAGAAGTGTTACAATAAATTAACTGTGGATAGGGATCGCTGTGGTAGGATAGAGTCGCGTCGAGAACCGCTACGAGGGCGAGATTGTCTCCAAAGACGAAGCAACTAGACATGTTTTATTCAGGCATAAGAAACTTCCGCGGAATTGATAATTCAGATTACAGGGGACACTCAGCTACTGTTGATGTCTATGTCCGTTTGTGTGCTACGACGCACACTCGTTTTGCTCAGCCATAATGGCTATGTGCGGTCGAATGTCTTCCGGCGCGCGACTTTTAGTGTTGACCTATCTCTCTAGCGGACTTTTGTGGTCGACAAACACCGTTGACGCCGAAAAGGTATGTACGCCACAGTGGCGTTGATCCTGCATGTTGCATCATCATTACCATTTGCTGCTTTGAGTTAACTGCTTATTAGATGTAACCGAAATTAAGATATCGATCAAGACATACCATTATTCGACAGTCTGCACAACCATGTTGCAGTAGTCTGGTTGATGTATTGCATAAGCACAATCTACTGGTTAACAACTACATGTATCATAACACACGAATATGATCCGTCATTATGGTCGGCCATCTTATTCTCACAACCTCTTTTATTTATATACGTCTGCCCACAACGAAACCTTTGCACCTGGTCATTACCCTGTATTGCGCTAGAAGGTTGTCGTCTACCAAATCTAAATAACATTCTCCTCGATTGATGTCCGTTCGTACCACACTAAGCACTGCACACTGTGCGATATACGTTATATCGTGGGAGCAACATTTGCAGGTACCTTTTATCAAATTATAACCAAGGCCGAGGAATGTTATCAGGGTACGTGTGAACCTAACCGGTGGATGCCACTGATAACGTCTCCTTAACAAAAGAGACCCTTGTCGGTTTCCGAATCATATAATTATAGTCTGGACGCACTGTAAACAGCTGTTGGCAATACACGTTGCCTTAAGGCACCGTCACAGGGTGCAATTTAGTCGCAACTTAATCCGAATGAGTTGCACTGATTTTAGTCGCTGCAACGCCGTCGCGAGCGAGCGGCATTGTTGAAGTCATCAAGACAGGTCAAGGCCGTTTGGTGTCACGTGCGGTTGTGCCGTCTGTTGATGAGAGATAGTTGCACCGATGGCACGAAGATTGGGCGTACTATAAAACATGTTTGAGTGATGACTGGATTTAGAAACTGGGATTGTTTTGATTCTAATATCGAGAACACAATTACCATTAGTGCGCAATGTTTTAAATATTTTAATAGTTGCTTATTTCAAACTTCAGCTATTGTCAAAATACCACCAGTGATGGAGAAGCGCGTTCACCCACTGACTCAATCTGTCACCCATTGTCGCATTCATTCACTCACTCACTCACTCACTCACTCACTCACTCACTCACTCACTCACTCACTCACTCACACTACTCCCACTAACGCATATTTGTTTTATTAACTCTCTGTATGTAACAATAGATTATCTGTAAATATGTCAGGATACAGTAAGAAATCGAAGAATCCAGCGACTTGACCCCAATAAGTCAACGAGTCCCGTCATATTTTCTCCACGAACACCATAATCAGGAGTGTCTCGCATCGCTGCACCGACACGGAACATTTCTACAACGAGACGCCTGCCTGTTGATGACAATGTACTAACTGATAATTATATTTGAAAGGTTACTCAGTAAGAGTTGATGTGTATGTCAGTTTACGTGCTACGACACACACACACACACACACACACACACACACACACACACACACACACACACACACACACACACACACACACACACACACACACACACACACACACACACACACACACACACACACAACACACAGCACACAGCACACACACACTGCACACACACACACACACACACACACACACACACAAAACACACACACACACACACACACGCACACACACACACACACACACACACACACACACACACACACACACACACACACACACACACACACACACACACACACACACACACACACACACACACACACACACACACACACACACACACACACACACACACACACACACACACACACACACACACACACACACACACACACACACACACACACACACACACACACACAAAGACACAGGCACACAGGCACACTGGCACACTGGCACATAGGGACACAGGCAGCACACAGGCACACAGGCAGCACACAGGCGCTCAGGCACACAGGCACACAGGCACACAGGCACACAGGCACACAGGCACACAGGCACACAGACAGAAGCACAGGTTTCTAGCGTTGACCTCTTTCTCCTCCGGTCTTTTGTGGTCGACAAACACCGCTGTCGCTGACAAGGTATGGCCGCTGTTGTGGAGTTGGTTCTCAAATTAGCGTCAACATTCCATTTCTATTCAATTTGTTACGTCCAATAGAGCATAACAAATAGTGCATTTAATAAAATGAACACGTATACACATTATGAATTCAAACAACACACTGTTTACAGGATCACAATTATGGATGCAGCGCTGAACACATAACTTAACAAAACACATATTTACACGTAAACTCTATTATAAGTCACGCACATAAACATTCCCGACAGTAACAAATGATGTGACCGTAATCCTCTGGCCCCGATGTGGTCTCGGGGGCTATTCCTACGTGGTGCTAAGCTTGTCGTCTATCTAATCTACACGTCACATTTTCGTCGGTCGCCACCCTTCAGAAACACTCCAAGCCGTGCCAGTTGCTAGAATGCCACCAGGGAACTTTGGTAACCGGTATAGATCGATTACGCTGATAACGTCACATTAACAAAACGTATCGCATTATGGCACAGACGGTCTAATACCGCGGCTAAAGGCAGATATGCCGACGAAAGGATTAAAACAAAGTTCTTAGTGATAACGTGTACAAGTGCCAATATAACATCAATAATATATATATATATATATATATATATATATATATATTATTATTATTGATGTTATAATTTTTATTGACAAATTTACCCCTGACAATTCAATTTTAAATATAATTGTAATGTTAAATGACACATAGCTCCATTATATAATTTTTTTATTATCTTAACATAATAATGTTTAAATGTAATGTATTTTAATTCACATTATATATATATATTTATTTATTTATTTACTAATATTTTTAAGGGACATGTGAGATATTCTATTTATTTATTAAATCAAAATAATATTTTTTTTATTATGTTTTATTTATTATTTTAAAGAACATTATTGTGTATGTATTTGTCATATTTCATTTTATTGTGTGTAGGCACTAGGGGACTCTACGCCAGAACACATTCCTGTTTAACCTGCACGTTGGAAATGGCAAATAAAGCTTTATTTATATTATTATTATAAACATAAATACAACATGTGCTCATTGTCATCGTTTATATTCTTACAGGCGCCTTCGTATGCAGACGTGTTCAAATACAACTGGAAGACGAAAGACGTCTACGAGTGTCCAAACGGTAGGCACAAGTAACAAACAGTTTGCTTGTAGATCCGTTTTACTTCTTTATTATATATTTTAATATATAATCTACATCTAAGTTCAATTTATTTTTATTTTTATATTATCATCCATGTCTCAACAAAAAAATTCAGACTTGTCTATGGCATAAATTAGAGCATAACATACATTTGCATTAAAAGGAAGATAAAACATACCAGTATATACGTACTTATTGTACGAGTACAATTATCAGAACGAACTAGTGTTCTCATTTCGATAAACCTGAACCAAATGCGTTAATGGAACACCTCACAATATTTAATTTATACAGATCAATGTCCATTGGTAAAACAAATGCTATATTCACATTTCTATAATTGTATGTTAAGTACTAAAAACACCCTGTTACAAACAACCGCAATGCCGCCATGACTTACAGGGCAGCCGGCAAGGAGCCATGTCGCGTGTTGGGGTATTCCAAGTCGTTTTGCAGTTCATCGACGATTGTCAGAATATCGTGACAGCGAAATCTAAACTTCACGTACAATTCCACGTCGTCGTACATCTCCAGTGGATTCTTCCTATACCGATATACCCGATTTCGCATTAAATACCTTCTCTGTCATTTTCTCCAAACTATCAAGGCCGCCACTGTTCACAATTTTGACCACAGCCTAAATATTACACATAGATAGTGAGCCAAGAGATAGGGCGCCGTGGGAGGGGAATCCCCTAAAATCGAGCGTAAGTAGTGCTCATGCATACCACATTAGAGAAGTTACGACCTCGCCACTTGGTCATCCCCGATTTCACGAGTTTGGCTGGACCCACACCTATGCACGTAATGTCTATTAGCTGGGCAGTTGCATTATAGGAATAGCCAGGCTGTTACATTTTATTTATTATCTGAAAGTTATCGCAAACACTAGTTCCATGTCCAGTTCATTACTCAAACGAACCACGTTATGCAGTATATTATTTTGATGACGTAGTTACCAGCAATTAGATACGCACCGGTCTAGTTAAAGGGCAAAAAAGGCAACGGTTTGGTGCACTTAAAAGAGTTTACACAAGCTAACCATTTGCATCTAAAAGCACATTTTTCGCATTAGTAGTTTCCTCAGAAAGTGGTGTTAAATTGGTTAAATCTAGCTAATAAATAAATTTGCAAAAAAATGTAAAAAAAAAAATGAACAAAAGGGTAGAAGATATTGACCCTCACATAATAGGTATAACTGAATCTTGGGCCACACCCGATATATCAGATGCCGAATTAGGAATGACAGGGTATGTAATTTTAGGAAAGATAGATTAGGAAAAGGGGGGCGGATTTTTTTATAAAAAAGAACCCATCCAAGCATGAAATAAAATTAGAAAAAGAAGCAGTTGAAGAAGCGTCGGGTAACATGTTCAGGAAAGTAAACATTAACTTTGGGTTAGTTTATCGGGCCCAAACATAAGCATGGAAGAGAATGAAAAAATACATAACGCTATAAAAAGGAGTAAACGGGACTTATTATTAGGGGGGTTTTTTAAAAGGGGCTTCATGGAATCTCTAAGGTACCGGGAGAGAGGATCAAGAGTTTTTAAATTTAGTACAAGATAGTTTTTTTTCTCAACATGTGTTAGAAGCAACCGGGGCGAGAACGTGTTAGACATAGTATTGAGTCACAGAAGGTTTGTTGATAATGTCAAGATATGGAGCCACTGGGGTGAGTGATCACAACCAGATACATTTTATCATCAAAAAAGGGAGAACAATGAAAAAAAAGGGTGGGAAATTTTTTTCACGGAAGATTAAAAATGGGGAATATTTAAAAAAATAGCGGGAAAAAAACACTGAAGAATAAGACAAACAGAATGCTGGAATTTTTTAAAAGAGTGAAATTGATGCGTCGTTGAAAATTTTGTCCCCTTAAAAAAACGGGGGAAACGGTAAAAGAAGAAACATTATCAAAGGGGCCATTAGAAAAATCAAGTACAAGCAAATGATGGGGAAAGACATATAGACTACCGGAAGTGAAGAAGACTAAGTTTATAAAAAGCACTTAATCAAGCTACAGCTGAAATAAGAAATTCAAAGAGAACAAAAAAAATAGCTTTTAATATAAAACATGACAGCAAAGTTTTTATGCGTATGTTCGAAGAAAACAAAAGTTCAGGATAAGGGTCGGCCCTCTAGAAGGTAGTGATGGAAACAAAATAACAGAGGATTCTTGGAAAAACCCTAAATGATACTTTAGTTCGGTGTTTACCAGGGAAGATATTAGTATATTACCAGTACTTAGACTAAGTTCAAAGGGAGGGGTTTGACTATTTAGGACAACAAATTTGTAACCCCAACAAGGGTAGCTATGAAAATAAGAGATATGAAGGATAATAAATCACCTGGAGGGGAGGGGATTCCTTTTACTTTTGGGAAATTGTAGAAAAAATCAGCATACCGCTTGAAATGTTTCAATTTGTCATTAGAGGGGGGAAATTTCCAAATAAAAACAAACTTTTAACCATTTTTTAAAAAACAAAAAATAAAACAAACCAGTGAGTTTAACATCGGTGATTTGCAAACTATTAGAAAGACTAATTAAAGATCACCTGGTTGATTTTTTTTTAAAAATAAATTGATAAACCCATCTCAACAGGGGTTTTTTAAAAGCGAGGTCATGCTAACAAATTTGTTATGTTTTTTTGGAAGATGTCACAAAGTGGTAGATGGGGATCCCAGTAGATATAATCTCTTTGATTTTAAAAAGCCACAAAGTGCCACACCAAAGACTACTACTTAAACTAAAGGCCCATGGCATAGGGAAAAGGAATGATCAACTGGGTAGAAAAATGGCTTATTGATAGAAGACAAAGAGTAGTAGTTGATGGGGAGGTTTCAAACTGGAAAGCGGTTTTGGTGGAGTACCGCAGGGATCAGTACTGGGACCTATTTTTTTCTTAATATATATCAATGATTTGGATGATGACATAACAAGCAAGGTTTGAAGTTTGCGGACGACACAAAAATGTTTAGGAAAATTAAAAGGGGGGAATAGACACATTTACAAGATGTCTTAATAAGTTGATAGAATGGTCTGGAAGTGGCAAATTTTTTAATTTTGGAAAGTGTAAGTGCCTTCCCCAGGACATGGGAATGAAGATGCACAATATACAATGGGTGAACTGTACAAAACTACCTTAAAAGGGAAAAAGGGCTTAGGGGTTTAAATATTAGTGCTGACATGAAGGGACAGAGCAGTTGGAATTGCAGCAGCGAAGGGGAAACCCAAAATTTTTGGATTAATTAGGCGAAATATAGTGTACAAAGAAAAGAACTAATAATACCGCTGTTAAAACAATAGTTAGGTCACAAAATTGTTAAAAAGGAGGCCCTATCGCAAGAAGGATATTGATATGAAAAGATCAAAAGGCAAAAAATGATACCAAAACTCAGGAATATTAGTTAAAATGGCTAAAAAAATGTGGTTTCCCTAGAAACCAGAAAATTGAGGAGTCAGATTGAGGTTTTAAAATATTGAAAGGATATGAAAATATTGACGAAATATTTTTTCCCTCAAGGAAGAGAGAAGGACTAGAGGACATGGAGTTACATTAGCAAAGAAGCAGGTAGACTAGATATTAGAAAATTTTTATTTTCACAAAAACAGTAAAGAAAGGAACGATTATCAGCTGATTGTGTAGGTGCTAGAGTGTTAAATATTTAAAAATAAAATCACATATACCTAAGAAGGGCGGGGTATACTTAGATAGATAGGTTGGACTCTCGATAAGCCAAATGGCTTCCTAGTCCACCTGCCATCTAGAGTTGAATCTCTAGGTGGCAATCTTGTTAAATCTTGTTAAATCTTGTTAAATCTTGTTAAATCATCGATCGAAGAAGGTTCTCGGAGAACACTGCTGCGCCCTTTCCGCTTAGATGGAGCCCATCTCTCATAAACATGTCTTCTTTACCAACAAAATATCCCCACAAACCCAAAAAACCCTCCTTTTTCCCCACACATCTGCTCTAATAGTCCTTTAATTGCCATCCTCTTAAATTTCTAAATGTTTTTCCCCCTTCCCCTCACACGGAAAGATCCAGGTATGATTTTCAATCTCGTCTTCTTCAGTTTTTACCAACTCTCTGTATCTTTTACTATCCTGGTTGTTCCACCCCGTCTGCATTGTTCGTCCCTACATGTACTAATATAGCCCCCCTTGGCCATGCCCCAAAACGTTCTCTACCCGTTCAGTCACATGCTCTATCCAGCCCCCGGAAGACAAACAACGTCTTCTCCTTTGTTAAGTCCTTCTGCTTTCGCAAAATGGAGTCCCCCATAAATACCCTTTCTGTTCTCAATGCCCCCTGACCACTGCTTCAGAGTAGCTCCTCCGTTTTGCTTTCCCCCCGGTCCACCCCTCCTTCCTTTCTTCCATTCGTCTTACCTCCTGTCGCATCTACTTCTCTCATCTCCTGTCCCCTTGTCCCTCCCTCCTTCTCTACTGTCACTTTCTCCCCTGTCACCTTCCTCTGTCATTTTCCTGTTGTTCTTTCTCCATTTTTGTCCTTGAAATCCCCCTCCCTCCACTCTGCACCCCCTTCACAATATCCGTTAGCCAGCTAACTCTGTTAACAGTCCACTTTCCAACACCCTAAACATTGGAACGTAAAACCCCCCTCCGTTGTCTCTGACCAAGTTTTTTCCCCACCCCGATACGGCAAAATCCACCAAGTGTGGCAGTGGGGAAAAAAGTGCAACCAGGGGGATGCAAAAAGGAGGAGCTACTCTGAAGCGTGATCGAGGGGGATTTAGAACAGAAAGGATATTTATGGGAGACTCCATTTTGCGAAAGACAGACGGCATTTTGCAAAGGAGAAGACGGGTTTTTTGTCTTCCGGGGGGTAGGATGAGCATGGACTGAACGGGTAGAGAACGTTTTGGGGCATGGCCAAGGGGGGTCTATATTAGTACATGTAGGACGAACAATGCAGAAGGGATGGAACAACCAGGATAGTAAAGAGATACAAATTGGTAGAGACACTGAAGAAGACGAGAGTTGAACAGACCCTACTCTCGGGAAACTTGCCAGTGATGGGGGGAAGGGGGAAAAACATTTTAGAAATTGCAAGAGGGTGGCAATTAACGGACTATTAGAGCAGATGTGTGAAGAAGAAGGAGTTGATTTGTAGATTTGTGGGGATATTTTGTTGGTAAAAAGACATGTTTATGAGAGATGGCCTCCCTCTAAGCGGAAAGGGCGCAGCAGTGTTCTCCGAGAATCTTCTTCGATCGATGAATAATGGAACAGGTTGAACTTTTTAAACTAGTTTCGCAGGGGGGATACACAGAGAAGCCAAATACTAGAGGATAGATAAAAATAGCAAAAAGACATCAGCAAAGAAAGCCTGGAAAGCCCTACGGAATTTGGTTATAAATGTGTTTGTTTAAATGCAAGGAGCATAGTAAACAAAAGAAATGAACTAAACATTATGGTAGAAGATTTGACCTCACATAATGGATAACTGAATCTT
>JAODUO010001745.1:0-12500 GCA_025642075.2 Ridgeia piscesae
CACACAACACAACACACAAACACACAAACACACAAACACACAAACACACACACACACAACACACACACACACACACACACACACAACACACACACACACACACACACACACACACACACACACACACACACACACACACACACACACACACACACACACGAATGTTACGCGAGTTTCCCATTGAAAAGCTGAAATGGCTAAATCCAGGCAATTTTATTACACTTTGTGGTACAGTGTAGTTATCAATAATTATACATATTATGTAGATACCGTTAGGACCAATATGGCAGCAGAAAACTTCACACTTGAAATGTCGTGTCACTGACGAAGTGTTTTTCGAGTGGTGAATCCGGCGATATCAAGTGTTTGCACTGGATGTTAATATCGTCTTTTTATGACTTATCACTGCAAAAGTGTCCACTGTTTCACTCTAGAACAACTCTAGTTGTGTACGCGTCAGAGGAGTCGTCGTTGTGAACAGGTTCTGCTTCTTTAATCAGGTATCTGGGAATATTCGTTAACTTATATACACATGTATACGCATACAAACATGCCAACACTTAAACATGTAAACATGTAAACACGCGAACACGCGAACACGCGAACACGCGAACACGCGAACATGCAAACAAGCGAATACACAAACACGCGAACACGCGAGCACACAGACAAGTATAACACACGCACACGCACACGCACACGCACACGCACACGCTCACGCGCACACGCACACGCATACCTACACACTTATACTTATATTTCAGGTGTTCCAGTTATTTTCACGCAAACTGCCGATATGAAGATCATTGTAAGTACTAGTATATATGCCTATTTTCAGACGGACAAGTCAGTGCCAGAAATAGATGTTTGCTATGACGCAAATTTTAACAGCAAACAAATATACGCACGCACGCAAACACGCAACAGTTTTAAATAGCCACAGGTCAGGTGGCTCCTATCAAATTTGTCCTACATTTTTTCCACAATGAGATGAGTGATATTTGTGTAAATGCCTGACCGGCTTCTTTCTGTTTCTCACACGCAATTTCAAACAAGAATTTGTTTCCGTACACCATTCAATCGATATTGTGATTAATCTAATACCTCATAAAAGCAGTCTGAAAAAACAAAAAGCGGACTTCTAAAACTGTTTTAACGACAAAATGCTATAGCGATGAATGAAGCCATATTACTGAGAAGATCCTTCGCTTGATCTGCCTTGTACAGGTGACTGCTGTCATAACTTGCATGGTGATCGCGTTGACTGCAAGTGAGATCACTCGTAATTCAGTGAGTGATGAAACGTCTGAAACCGCTGACACCTCCTTTTCCCCTACCATCAATACCTACCAGGCTTACACTTCCTCTTCCGTTACCATGGATACCTACGAGGCATGTCTCTCCGGCTGTCTGGCGGAAGAACAGAAATGTCGGGCAAAGTGTGCGGTATGGCGGCGTTTCTTCTGCTTCCCACATTGTGCGCTCGACAAATTTTCTTGCTATAGAAGGTGTGATCAACTAACGTTGAACAAAAGATGAACAGACAATGACGAAAGACAGGTGTGGTAATCATGCTGAACTGCTAATATGTCGATCGTATATTAGAAATCAAGGCATATATTATTTGATGAATTAGCTTATACCAACCCGTGCAGCCACAAACCATAGACAACTGTCACACACCAGTGGTGTGATGTGTTCCAGCCGACCATTTAATGTCTTCAGTGTCCGATCACGGCATTGCGTTTGGTCTGCAATCAATTCCGGAAGATCAGGGGTAATGACAGGTTGGCGCATTTTGGAAACTGTCTCACCAATTTAGCCATCGTGAAAAGTAAACAAGTTTAAATGATTAATGTTGTGTTTCCTGAATGCAATTCCACTTGGTATGAATCAGAGGCCAATGATCCAAGGACGTCGCACGTCTGAGAGGAACTGCACTTGCAAGTATCCAAACGTAGCGTAGCGTAGTATGTTGTATGTTATCTTTTAAACCATGTGTATGTGTGTGTTGGCTGACATAAGAATGGCGTGTAACGCCTCGGAAGAAATGTACTTACTACGAGGTTATATTAGCTTTTAAACTATCTACCATTTAAATATGCAAATCTGAAGTGTTTTCAAATAATAAATGATATTTTATTGAAATATTTTGTACGCGTTCCCGCGGCAGATAAACATTGTCATTCAACACCAGGACTGACTCGCACACACACAGACCTACGCACTCTCACACATGAACTCACACACCCACAAACACACACACACGCACGCACGCACACACACACACACACGCACGCCCGCCCACACGCACGCACACACACACACGCGCGCGCACGCACGCACGCGCTCCATCGAATATAACAATAGTATTTCAACCTGCGTCCGGTCAACTCGTGATCCTAAAAATACGACATGAGCACGAAGCACCACAAACTGTTCGACAGGTCTATCGGTAAGCTCAGGAAACGACAGTTTTACAGAAAAGGTCAACAGCCAGGCGATTGGACGACATTTAGTGGTTCTATATATATAGCAATAATGAAGTATTTTCTAGAAACCATTTCGACAAATATGACACTTGCACCATCATGTCGCTAAAATGTTTTGTGAAGTGGTGAATGGAGCGAGATCAAGTGTTTAGTACTGGACGTTCGTGTCGTCTATTGCCAAAAGTCACTGTCACCGTGCCCTTTATTTAAAGCATTCAGTTGTTGAGACCACCAAGCCGCTTCTTGGCAAAATTCCGAGTTGAGATTATTTCGTGTCTTAAGCAGTATCCGTTGAGTCTGTGTCCGATACAGTGAGTTTTGTTGATGACACATGCACTGATGCACGTGACTGTCAATACGACAGCGAGCTTTCTAACAACAATGTCACTATCAGAATGGCAACTACTAACTCACTGGAAATGCGACTTATCGTCAATATGACTACACGTCATGAGATATTTATCTATATATCTATATACGCCATTTGGTTCGACAAAGGCTATTATGTCAAAATGCAAACAACTAAACTGTTTTACCACACGGTCAGTCAATTTCACTTTTCGAGACATTTTTACCGAAATTATTCATAAACAAACAAAAAATGTGCTGAGGACGGGTTTGTAACTATAATAAACATGTATGTTTACGTTCGTACATAACCGCCGATGTCATAGTAGCAGTAGTTGTCAAACTCGAAGTTAATATTTCGTGAAATCGGCCGGCAGCGTGGGAACATTTTATTTGCACCATTTACTGCCCCCGGAGATAACGCGGGGCGGAAGTGTTTGCATACGACAGAGCCTCTGGGCCATTCGGCCGAGGCCCAGCCACCACCACCGTGCTGACCGACCGCTTTATCGCACTTCTATCTCATTCGCCTCTAAGTCACTAATGAATGAATACACATTTGCATATGCGAACACATACGCGCGCACACACAAGTACACAGGCGCGCGCACTAATAAACACGCGCGCAGATATACACACGCACACACTTATGCGAATCACCAACACACACGCACGTCCTCACAGACACATGCACACATCCCGACCATAAGCACACACGCACAAACACACGTTCGCACGCGTACAAGCTTACACGCATAACAACTCACACACATACACACTTAGAAACATAGACACATACACACAAGTATATACACACATTCGCACGCGTGCACACACACACACACAAACACACACACACAAAACACACACACACACACACACACACACACACACACACACACACACACACACACACACACACACACACACACACACACACACACACTACTACGCCGAGAAGACATTCTGTTGATTTTACCGGTGTTTGAATGCTATTCGTGTGGGCTAAACAGTGCTGCCACCTCACACGGACACTGATTAATCCTGCCGTAATTTCTATTTTATAAGCAACTGCAAATTTGTATTTCTATTTATTTTGTGTTAATATAAGTTTAATTTTGAATAGTTTTTTATAATACAGCATTATTTGATAAAAAAGGTATCCTTCTTTAATGTGTGTGTTATCCGTATGGGGCTAAACAATGCTGCCACCTCACGGATACTGGTTAATCCTGCCGTAATTCTTATATTATGAACCACTGTAAATTAGAATTTTTAGTACTTTTCATAGGATATCATTATCTTGTAAAAGTATATCGTTATTTTAATTTTTATTTCATAGTTGGTCTGAGAGCCAATCAGCGTCTCTACCCTAATCTGGGGTAAGGCCGCCCTGGCGGTTAACAAATGCAGAGCATTAGTTTCCCCAGGCAGAGTTCAGGGGCTTAAAGGTGCTGCCACCTAACGGAGCCTGGATAACCGAGGCTCCGTGGAATAAAGCGCAAAGTTCTCAGAAGTCACAATGACTGGAGTAGCGCTATATAAGAAATCACATTTACCTTCTATTTATTAACTTTGACTAGAACCATAGAAAACAAACTCACTATATTAAGTGTGCGCGTGTTATCATTATTGAAAGCTATAACGAGCAAAGATTGGAATGAGAAGTCATTTACGAATACACACAAATGACACAAATGACATAAATGACACAAATGACACAAATGACGCCAACGACAGATGGAAATATCATGCTCGCTGTGGGGAATTGTTTGTGATGATGTTATAATAGATGTTACATAAGAATTTATGTTCTACAGTAAGTGGCACAGCGGTTGTCCTCGCTTCCTCATTTATGACACCCAGACTGAACATCCTAATTATTTGTGGGTCACATACACTCCAACAGGGTTAGATTCATAACGCATAAATATACTGTTGAGTGGAAATCCGGTAAAGATAACGTCGTTAAAATACTTGTGGACAACATAATTAACAGCCGCCATATTGCAGTCGATCTTCTCCGGTAAAGTTTCAAGTACCGCCGTCAGGATCCTGAGAAAGCGCAACACGATATGTCTAGGGCCACCGATCACACCAGCGTTATACGACGGTGTCATACGATTAATCATGCACATGGAGATGTTAAGGTGTGTGCCATTCAAAAAACATTTCAAGACATTAACTTGAAGCCACCTGAGCGACCCAATAAAACGTCGCTTTATATTTTCGCCAACGAACAAATGATTGTCAAACAATCGCATCAGTTCAAAGGGATCTCTCAAGAAGGTCACGTCGGATATATCTGTCATAAGTATGTATGTGATGTTGGGATGTTTTTCAATATACTGCAGATAGTGAAAATATCGGTCGTCATTGAGTGATCGCCTGCCTAAAATAACCTTTTTTAAATATACATTCCGCTGGAAGGATTTCGTGAAGCTAGAATCAAGGGCGTCGTGAAAAATAAGACCCCTTAAACCCAACCTTCTCAGGCTATTTTCCCATTGATTGAAATAAGAATAACGGTTTGTCTTCTTATACTGTCTACGCTGCTGATCCTTGTTTAAAGTGAAATATGTTGAAAAGACTACGTCGACCCCATTTTCCTGCTCGAGATCAGAATTACTTTCAGTTTGTAAACACACAGTTTCACATACTGAATGCTTCAACAAATGGAGTTGATAATTAACAGCGTCTGCGATTACCAATCGTGTAACAGGTATAGTATACAGACCACTATAAAACTGTAGTGTACTTTCAACAATAATGCGAACGACACATTTGTGTAATGCATTCCGGTCAGTAGAACAATCACTTATCTCTTTGTTTTTGGTCATCTAAGATCAAAGATAAATGAGGCCGTGATGCCAATGTTGTACTTCCTTCCATCAGTGACGTTAAACAATCCGTGATCTTACTAAGAAGAACAGGGCTCTGTCCTGTCGAATCGACCGCTATAATTATTATGTGACTAAACGGGGTATCCGATGGTTGACCGATGTCACAGGTTGATGACGTCAGGAAACTGATTGTATCGTTACATGAGCACTTTCTAAGATCGTCTTGAAACTGAACGAAACGTTTGTACTTTTCGTTGTTCACATTCCGCAGAAACTTGATCGGTTCGACGAGTGTGACTCTGTGTTTTTGTCGCAGCAAAAAAACAAGTAAAACGATACGTGAGAGTAGAGGCGTCACCAAATACAAGAATGTTCATGGGTCGTCCACTAGTCCACGTCATCAGATCGTCGGTAGTGTATTTTGCACATTGAAACTCTAAAACAAACCGATACTGACACAAGGCGTGTTGCTATATCACATTACATTACTGCCAATAAATAAAAACACACGCACGCACACACACAATCTCACATTTATATACGCATGCAACCATCACAATGAAACACTCACACACATACACACGCACACACAAACACCCACACGCACACACGCATACACTGCATAACATTAATAGCAAAGTAACATGCCAATTTCTATTTGTACAGTAAAGTTTTATTATTAATGAATACATTAAATAAATAATTTCATTAACAATAGGGGAAGGGCGGATATAGTGGGACCCTTAAGCGCCGATCGACCTTCATTCGACATTTATGTACAAAACAGGTTAATTTCTGCGACACTACCTAGATAAGTATCATAAGTATATGCACAGTGTAGTTACTCGAAATAATACGCCAGACGTCTCTGTCTCTGTCTCTGTCTCTCTCTCTGTCTCTGTCTCTGTCTCTGTCTCTGTCTCTGTCTCTGTCTCTGTCTCTGTCTCTGTCTCTGTCTCTGTCTCTGTCTCTGTCTCTGTCTCTGTCTCTGTCTCTGTCTCTGTCTCTGTCTCTGTCTCTGTCTCTGTCTCTGTCTCTGTCTCTTGTCCTCTGCTCTGCCTGTCTCTGTCTCTGTCTCTGCTCTCTGTCTCTGTCCTCTGTCTCTGTCTCTGTCTCTGTCTCTGTCTCTGTCTCTGTCTCTGTCTCTGCCTCTGCCTCTGCCTCTGCCTCTGCCTCTGCCTCTGCCTCTGCCTCTGCCTCTGCCTCTGCCTCTGCCTCTGCCTCTGCCTCTGCCTCTGCCTCTGCCTCTGCCTCTGCCTCTGCCTCTGCCTCTGCCTCTGCCTCTGCCTCTGCCTCTGCCTCTGCCTCTGCCTCTGCCTCTGCCTCTGCCTCTGCCTCTGCCTCTGCCTCTGCCTCTGCCTCTGCCTCTGCCTCTGCCTCTGCCTCTGCCTCTGCCTCTGCCTCTGCCTCTGCTCTGCCTCTGCCTCTGCCTCTGCCTCTGCCTCTGCCTCTGCTCTGCTCTGCCTCTGCCTCTGCCTCTGCCTCTGCCTCTGCCTCTGCCTCTGCCTCTGCCTCTGCCTCTGCCTCTGCCTCTGCCTCTGCCTCTGCCTCTGCCTCTGCCTCTGCCTCTGCCTCTGCCTCTGCCTCTGCCTCTGCCTCTGCCTCTGCCCCTCTGCCTCTGCCTCTGCCTCTGCCTCTGCCTCTGCCTCTGCCTCTGCCTCTGCCTCTGCCTCTGCCTCTGCCTCTGCCTCTGCCTCTGCCTCTGCCTCTGCCTCTGCCTCTGCCTCTGCCTCTGCCTCTGCCTCTGCCTCTGCCTCTGCCTCTGCCTCTGCCTCTGCCTCTGCCTCTGCCTCTGCCTCTCTGCCTCTGCCTCTGCCTCTGCCTCTGCCTCTGCCTCTGCCTCTGCCTCTGCCTCTGCCTCTGCCTCTGCCTCTGCCTGCTCTGCCTCTGCCTCTGCCTCTGCCTCTGCCTCTGCCTCTGCCTCTGCCTCTGCCTCTGCCTCTGCCTCTGCCTGCTGCTTGCCTCTGCCTCTGCCTCTGCCTCTGCCTCTGCCTCTGCCTCTGCCTCTGCTCCTGCCTCTGCCTCTGCCTCTGCCTCTGCCTCTGCCTCTGCCTCTGCCTCTGCCTCTGCCTCTGCCTCTGCCTCTGCCTCTGCCTCTGCCTCTGCCTCTGCCTCTGCCTCTGCCTCTGCTCTGCCTCTGCCTCTGCCTCTGCCTCTGCCTCTGCCTCTGCCTCTGCCTCTGCCTCTGCCTCTGCCTCTGCCTCTGCCTCTGCCTCTGCCTCTGCCTCTGCCTCTGCCTCTGCCTCCCCTGCCTCTGCCTCTGCCTCTGCCTCTGCCTCTGCCTCTGCCTCTGCCTCTGCCTCTGCCTCTGCCTCTGCCTCTGCCTCTGCCTCTGCCTCTGCCTCTGCCTCTGCCTCTGCCTCTGCCTCTGCCTCTGCCTCTGCCTCTGCCTCTGCCTCTGCCTCTGCCTCTGCCTCTCTCTCTCTCTCTCTCTCTCTCTTTGTAACTCTTCGCAATGTATCCCCATGGGGCCCACTCTGGCCTCTGCCATAGATTATCGGTTGCATGCCATTTTGAGATTAATGCGTTTATTCACTTCTTATAATACACGAGATTGCATAAAATATACTTCAAAGCATTTTTAAAGGTTTATGTAAAGTTACAACACTATACCCGTAACTACATCCATCAATGAAAAAGCAGACAAACATGAATTATTGATACAGATACGCTTAACTTGATGATCTACAACACTTTGAGAACAGTATTTTTTCTTTAAAATGCATAACTTAATGGCGTGACGACGGATTCATGTGATGGTATATATGGCATGCTTAAATCTATTGATGAGCATACTGTTGCCTTGCAGAATAATTTGCATTAGCAGTTTTTATGGAAGCCATGTGCTACAACTTCCCCGTGTTACAACTAGCCCCAGTCTCCCCTACCAGCCACATTAATAAACAAAACTCGCTTTGACCTGGAAAAACATTCGGCGACGCCAGACAGCGCATCAACACGCATAGAGCTACGACGTGGACACACTCACACGCCAGCTGAGAGACGTTTCAAAAATGCGTTGGCATATGTTGCTGTGTGTTCTGATCTTCGGATCCATCGTAGAAACAATATACATCTGCATCTTTCGAAGACTTGGAAGTACGCCAGGTATGTAGCCAATATCAAAGTGTTGAAGGCCTACAACAGGTGTCGATGGCAAAGAGAGAACCCTCGAAGGTAAAGCGGCCAGCCGCGAGCAGAACACAGCACACTGAGGGCGGCCATCTTCAATGGCTTTTGCAAAGTTATCACGTGAGCAATTTGTGAACGTTATACAAGAAGTCAAAGAACATGACGCAATTTCACGACACACCAAACATCAACTGTCGTTGGTTAAAGAAACATCGGGGCATGTTCTGTAAAATCACTGTTGTTTCAATACTTGATCGTTTGTCTTTGAGAACTGTTTGAAGCGAGCGGCTTGCTGTCATGTTCATATTCAAATCTGTACCATGCACTTTAGCTTTTCGAGAGGCATTTTGGAGAGAGGAGAGAGGAGAGAGTTAAGCAAACCGCGACGAGCTGGATACATCAACTTATCTCCATAATGTCACATCAGGGTAAAAAAACGTACATTGCTAATTGCGACATAAATATTTCCTTCGTAACCGGACGCGTCTAACATTATGAGAAACTCACAGGCGCGTTAATGAGCGTCCATTTTGCTGATCATCTAACCTAATAATAATAAAAATTATAAAACTGCTACACCGCGTAAATCCTTTAAAATATTCAAGTTCAGAGGCGCAACAACATGTACTATTGACCTATCCCGCACTTGCGGGGCGCCACCGTCGATTGCGTTTGAAACCTAGGCTACATGCAACAGCATTTGATAAGATGGCCGGAGTAGATGCTGTGTCAGACTGCTGGTCTAAATCTGTGGCTAGTTTATGCGAGATATTTCACGACGATATAAAACGAATAGTGTGTCAGTTGCCAACAATTTGTTCGACGAAGAAATAGCCCTTAATTAGTTGAATGAGCTATTTCAGTTTGACGTGAATAAACGCATTAATCTCAAAATGGCGTGCGACCGATAATCTATGGCGGAAGCCAAAGTGGGCCTCATGGGCTACATTGCGAAGAGTTACAAAGAGAGAGAGAGAGAGAGAGAGAGAGAGAGAGAGAGAGAGAGAGAGAGAGAGAGGCAGAGAGAGAGAGAGCGAGAGAGAGAGAGAGAGAGAGAGAGAGAGAGAGAGAGAGAGAGAGAGAGAGAGAGAGAGAGAGAGAGAGAGAGAGAGAGAGAGAGAGAGCGAGGAGAGAGAGAGAGAGAGAGAGAGAGAGAGAGAGAGAGAGAGAGAGAGAGAGAGAGAGAGAGATAGAGAGAGAGAGAGAGAGAGAGAGAGAGAGAGAGAGAGAGAGAGAGAGAGAGAGAGAGAGAGAGAGAGAGAGAGAGAGAGAGAGAGAGAGAGCGAGAGAGAGAGAGAGAGAGAGAGAGAGAGAGAGAGAGAGAGAGAGAGAGAGAGAGAGAGAGAGAGAGAGAGAGAGAGAGAGAGAGAGAGAGAGAGAGAGAGAGAGAGAGAGAGAGAGAGAGAGAGAGAGAGAGAGAGAGAGAGAGAGAGAGAGAGAGAGAGAGAGAGAGAGAGAGAGAGAGAGAGAGAGAGAGAGAGAGAGAGAGAGAGAAGAGAGAGAGAGAGAGAGAGAGAGAGAGAGAGAGAGAGAGAGAGAGAGAGAGAGAGAGAGAGAGAGAGAGACCTGTTTCATTACAGACAGCACATACAAGAAAGAAGTCGAGGCCACGGCTAGGCTAGTAACGTGCCTTTCAACCGACCAGTTTTATGAAGAAATGGCACACACACACAAAACGAGAAAACGTCAAAGAAAAAGAAGATAGAAAAGGAAGACTGCAATACTATATCTGTATTGTTCGGAATTGTATTCCAATAGTAGAACAGGCGAAACCTGGGTGCAGTGCGGGGAATGTTGCTAGTGGGCACACCGTGCGTATGCCGGGTATGAGCGTGGCGGGTCTATGTGCGAGATTAGCGCCAACGATTAAGTGCCATCGCATATCGTTGTGAGGGGGCTCACTTTGGCCTCCACATTTTGCAAAATAATAAAATGTATATTTTTTTTAAGACGTCTGGCGTATTATATCGATTAAGTTACAGTAACTACACTGTCCATATACTTAGTCAAGATACTTAGCTACGTAGTGTAGCAGAAATTAACCTGTTTTGTACATAAATTTCAAATGATGGTCGATCGGCGTTTAAGGGTCACACTATACCCGCCCTTCCCCTATTGTTAATGAAATTATTTATTTATGTATTCATTAATAATAAAACTTTAATGTACAAACAAAAATTGGCATTTTACTTTGTTATTAATGTTATGCAGTGTATGCGTGTGTGCGTGTGGGTGTTTGTGCGTGCGTGTGTATGTGTGTGAGTGTTTCATTGTGATGGTTGCATGGCTATGTAAATGTGAGATTGTGTGTGTGCGTGGGTATGTTTTTATTTATTGGCAGTAATGTAATGTGATATAGCAACACGCCTTGTGTCAGTATCGGTTTGTTTTAGAGTTTCAAGGTGCAAAATACACTACCGACGATCTGATGACGTGGACTAGTGGACGACCCATGAACATTCTTGTGTTTGGTGACGCATCTACTCTCACGTATCGTCTGACTTGTTTTTTGCTGCAGCAAGGACACAGGGTCACACTCGTCGAACCGATCGAGTTTCTGCAGAATGTGAACTATGGAAAGTACAAACGTTTCGTTCAGTTTCAAGACGATCTTAGAAAGTGCTCATGTAACGATACAATCAGTTTCTTGACGGCATCAACCTGTGACATCGGCCAACCATCGGATACCCCGTTTAGTCACATAATAATTATAGCGGTCGATTCGACAGGACAGAGCCCTGTTCTTCTTGGTAAGATCACGGATTGTTTAACTTCATTGATGGAAGGATTTACAACATTGACATCACGACCTCATTTATCTTTGATCTTAGATGACCAAAACAAAGACATAAGTGATTGTTCTACTGACCGGAATGCATTACACAAATGTGTCTTTCGCATTATTGTTGAAAGTACACTACAGTTTTACAGTGATCTGTATAATATACCTGTTATACGATTGCTAATCACAGACGCGGTTAATTATCAACTCCATTTATTGAAACATTCATTACGTGAAAATGTGTGTTTAGAAACTGAGAGTAATTCTGATCTCGAGCAGGAAAAGGGGGTCGACGTAGTCTTTTCAACATATTTCACTTTAAAGAAGGATCCGCAGCGTGGACAGTATAAGAAGACAAACAGTTATTCTTATTTCAATAAATGGGAAAATAGCCTGAAAAGGTTGGGTTTAAGGGGTCTTATTTTTCACGACGCCCTTGATTCTAACTTCACAAAATCCTTCCAGCCGAAAGTATATTTTAAAAAGGTTATTTTAGGCAGGCGATCACTCAATGACGACCGATATTTTCACTATCTGCAGTATATTGAAAAACATCCCAACATCACATACATACTTATGACAGATATATCCGACGTGAGCTTCTTGAGAGATCCCTTTGAACTGATGCGATTGTTTGACAATCATTTGTTCGTTGGCGAAGATAAAACGCGACTTTTTATTGGGTCGCTTAGGTGGCTTCAAGTTAATTTCTTGAAATGTTTTAGGAAAGGCACACACCTCAACATCTCTATGAACATAATTAATCGTATGACGCCGTCGTATAACGCTGGTGTGATCGGTGGCCCTAGACATATCGTGTTGCGCTTCCTCAGGATCCTGACGGCGGTGCTTGAAACTTTACCGGAGAAGATCGACTGCAATATGGCGGCTGTTAATTACGTT
>JAODUO010001745.1:17500-22500 GCA_025642075.2 Ridgeia piscesae
GTGTAAGCGGAGTTTCTAGTTTGCGCTCCGCCTGTATTATCCGTATAAGGCATGATCATGAATATTCAGTACCGTCCGCCTGTATTATCCGTATATTATCCGTATAAGGCATGGTCATGAATTTTTTTATGACCATCACATATATTTTAGATTTGATCATGAGTTGTAAAATGCATATCCTTTTTAAGGACAATAAAGTGATTTGATTTGATTTGATTTGATTATGCAATACCGTCCGCCAGACTTCGGTTTTTATGGTACAAGAAATGTGTGTTTCACGTCAACAATACGTGTGTTGACTATGTGTGACGTCAATGGGCGTGGCGCGTACTTGAATATTCATTATAATCAGGCTGCACGATTAATTATCCACATGGCAGTAAGCTCAAAATGATTCGCGTCAACCCAATTACTTATCTTTTTTGCGCAAAAATAGTACTTGTGGGAAATTATAAATTTTTGATACCGGATATCTCGAATGTATATAATTATGTTGTTTTTAAATTCCAATAACTATAGGATGATAATGATAATAACATTATTAGTTTAATTTATTATTATTATTGTTATTATTGTTATTATTGTTATTATTGTTATTATTGTTATTATTATTATTATTATGTTATTATTGATTATGATTATGATTATGATTATGATTATGATTATGATTATGATTATGATTATGATTATGATTATGATTATGATTATTGTTATTGTTATTGATTATTTATTATGATTATTGTTATTGATTATTGTATTGTTATTATGATTATGTTATGATTATATTATGATATGCATTATGATTATATTATGATTATGATTATGATTATGATTATGATTATGATTATGATTATTATTATATTATTATTATTATGATTATGATTATGATTATGATTATGATTATGATTATGATTATGATTATGATTATGATTATATTATGATTATGATTATGTATTATGATTATGATTATTATTATATTATTATTATTATTATATTATTATTATTATTATTATTATTATTATTATTATTATTATTATTATTATTATTATTATTATTATTATTATTATTATTATTATTATTATTATTTATTATTATTATTATTATTATTATTATTATTATTATTATTATTATTATTTATTATTATTATTTTATTATTATTATTATTATTATTATTATTATTATTGTATTATTATTGATTATTATTATTATTATTATTATTATTTATTATTATTATTATTATTATTATTATTATTATTATTATTATTATTATTATTATTATTATTATTATTATTATTATTATTATTATTATTATTATTATTATTATTATTATTAGATGTAGTATATTACTGCGAGTAAATCAGCACGACACTGCGAGCGATGTCAGTATATTACTGCCCGCAGGTCAAGCAGTGGTGACCAGTACCGTGCTCGCAGCACATGACCGGTCCGTACAGGTGAAAGCTAGGGCAATGCAGGACATTTGAAAGTTAAGGACTGGACGTACGTGCGGTGATTTCGATGTTAGTTGTTATTATAACATTAACTTCGTAATATCGGTTTGAAACTTGAGTGGCAAATGCATGTGAAAATTGAAAATGTTAATGTAAATAATTTGTTATCGTGTTGTGGTGTTAGTTGTTATTTCATTAAGTTAGTGTAATTCGTTATTGGTATATATTATTATTTGAATAATTACCATTTATTGTTATCATCATTGTTATTGTTGCCATGGTTGTTGTTAAAATAAAAACTAATTAGTTATTATATAAATATTATATATTATTATTTGAAATTAATATATATATATATATATATATATATATATATATATATATATATATATATATATATATATATATATATATATATATATATATATATATATAGTGATATATATATTATATATATATATATATATATATATATATATATATATATATACATTCATTTATAATGTGGCCAAATTTTACAAGATGAGAAAATCTTTTTGAAAATCAACAACGCATATGGGCTAAAAACATGAGGTTGGTTGAGAAAACAACTCTGTTAAAATTTCAGAGAAATCCTTTGAGAGTAAAAGACCGCTCACAGCACACACATTTTATCGAACAGAGATACATTTAAAACTTGTCCATTTGACAGTGAACCTACAAATGTTATATCCTATGAACGTTTTGTTTGTTTTGGACCCATCGGGTTCAAGAACAAATTCAGCTTGACTGCCCAAACGGCAACTATGAGCAACTCTGGTAATTTGCAGAAGTCCAAGATGGCCACTAATCAGATCTTAAAAAACAAACTTTAGAACCACTTGTCTTAGAGTTACGTGTAATACCTCTTTCTAGGGGTATGTGGGTATGTGGAATCCATTTCTGATGTTACGTTTTCAGTTAAACGTCAAGATTAGATGCTGAAGGTCAGATAAAGGTCAAAGTAGACCTCTCGACAGACAACAATATTTGAAATTTCTATGAAATTATATTTTAGTTTATTTATGAATATAAATGGATAATGTTACAATATTTGACACAGTTGGTCAAGAGAAAAGAGGATTCTGTTATAATTTAAATTATTTGAAACATGTAGTCACACATGTTAGACATGCAAATATCATTACTAATATTGGCATTCAGATTTTCGTCCCAAATATTCTAGCCGAACTCGGCTAACTCGTTAGGTGGGGCGTGTTGGTCTGCCGCTTTCTACAGCACGACCTATACAGATTGGCCGGCAGCATTTGCAGGAAAAGTTGGTTGATGTTGGAGGTAGGGCGTTGACTTTGGGACCTTTCTTTTTCTTGATGAAGAGTGTGAAGCGGGCAAATTCCTTTTATGTCCCCGGTGGTTGTCAATGCAGTGCGATGAAAACAGTTTTTGCGTCTCCATCGGACCCGCCTTCGTCGCGTTCATTCCCCCCAGTGCATTATCCAGGGAAAACTTCACTAAGCAGGGTGTTCAGCGCAATGGCCTTCGCTCTGGTGCGTACCGATATGAGGTCGTATCGCAATTGGAGACGGCGTGCGTGCCATGCTACTGCAGACGCAGTGGCCCAGCATTGTCGTACGACCAGGTGGCCATCTTTGATTTATGCAAATTACCACCAGAGTTGCTCAAAGTGGCGGTTTGGGCAGTCAAGCGGAATTTGTTGTAGGACCTGATGTGTCCAAATCAACCGAGGCGTTCACGGGATAGAACATTTGTAGGTTCACTGTTGAATACATGTGACTGTCAAATCGACAAGTTCTTACATTGATCACTATGCGATAAACGTTGGTTGCGTTGAAAGGTGTTTTCCACTACCGGATACAACGCTGTATAAGAACTTACCTTTACCTTTTTATATTACATATATGATTAATTTTATTTATTAAATTTATTGTCTTTCATTTTATGTTATGTACGCGATTTAAACACCAATACATATTCCAGTTTGACTAAATGCGTATGTAAAACAAGGCACATAAAGCGATCTATCTGTCTAACCCAAGATGTCAGTGTCGTACTTAAGGTCACTCACCCTTGACGCATCTGTCACCTGTCACACCGGACAGGAAGCCGAAGGGGGAGAGAGACGCGGCACTAACCGGGGCATACGACATGGTCGGGACAGCTGGGGGAGCCGCCTTCCATGTGGCGTAGGCAGCCGGGCCGCCTACGGCCATCAGAGTCGCATAGTTCGGTGGACTTGACGGCAGCCCCTGAGTGTGCACCGAGCCTTGCGGATAGAACGAATTCACAGTCTCCAGCGGCTGTTCAGAGGGCCGCATGTAATACCCGCTACTGCACTGAGGGGCGTACTCGTATTCGTCCATGTTTTGCAGGTGATACGTCTCAGGATACCCCTGATACACCCCCGTCGCGTAGTCAGCGTTCTGCAGGCCAAACCGCGTGAATTCGTACGAAGAATCGCAGGCGCTGCCGGCGTCCGAGGAAGATGGCGGCGTCAGGGCCGTGAGTAGGGTAGGTGAGGGAAGAGCGTCGTCGTCGCACAAGAACCCACACGTGTACGGCGACATTCCGCCGTCTGGAGTCATCGTGTTGTCGCCGTCGTCGAACTGCGACGGGAAGTCAGTGTGGTACTCAGCGTTATTCGGCGTCGGCAGCGAGTGCCATGGCGCCCGCATCAGACATGCGTTACCGTTGTAGTCCATGGCCAGCTCCGTGCAGGCGGCGTCGCCGAAGTCCACCTCCGCCATGATCAGCACTGATCAACTATGTACAGTGTCTGTAACGCAGCCAGTTGGTAGCAGATGTGTGTGTTCTAGTCTAAAATATCTGCAAAATATATAAAGATTATGTACAGGTGATCAGTAATTGTCTAGGTTAAATTTATTACCGGTAAAATGTTTTGTTTTAATTTTGTATTGTAGCAGACAGCATTTATAAGTCTTAAAAGCATTACGTCACAAAATTTAACAAATGCAATGAATATCATACGCAGTGAGAAAAATGTAAGAGATGAAATAATTGTAAGTACGAGTAATCGCATTTATAAATGCTGAATCTATCGTGATGACGTCGATAAATATAACTTTTCGACATGTCTGCAACAATCTTAACTAGTAAAATAGTGACTTTATAACAACTAAACAATATAAATATATAAACATATATATATATATATATATATATATATATATATATATATATATATATATATATATATATATATATATATACAATACATCATTAAAATGTTACACCTAAACAGATAATTTAACTGCACCAAGCAATCACTTACGTGCAACTGAAGAGAAATCAGACGCTACCGTAGAAAGGACAGAGGCGTCGGAACGCCTGCACGTTTTACACGCGAATGCACGCCATGCGAACGTCCGCCCATTCCACCGGCGTTTGAGGAGCGATTCCGGTTGTGTGCGCATGCGCACGCCATGCTGTACTGGCGTGTGACTGCGCCGCTGTCATTGCCGAAGGCTGTCGCCACTGCACCGGCGTTTAGCGTTCTCGCCAGAGGGCATGCGCGCGGCTAAATTAAAAGTT
>JAODUO010001745.1:32500-40000 GCA_025642075.2 Ridgeia piscesae
TTCGGGGATCGATATGACGTCAATGGTTCAGGGCCATTATATAAATACTGTTGAGTCTGCGGGGGATTATGTTACTAGGTGCAATCTTTAAAGCGAATGTACGTAAACATATTAACATTAGAATGACCCCAAGAATTAAAGATTAAACAAACACTTGACAGACATGCTGATGCGAATATGTATTTATTGTTCTACTTCATTGAAAGCAGAGGTAAGTACTTATATAACGCAGTAGCCAACCATCAGGATTATTTAAAGCGCTTTATACTTTACTTCCTGGCAGACCTGTTCAACCCAACACCAATTCGTCTTCTCTAAGCAGCATCCAGCCACGCTGCAATTAACGCGCGAAAACTATTCTTACACTCTGAAAACGATGACTTGTTTAAATTATATATTACTTCGAAAACAATGACTTACGGAGAAAACCCTATTATATGTGAGTGATAGGGATTAAACCAACTTTTTGATATATGTATTAATATTCACTACCGTAATGTTTTGCCAATATCTTATGTTGTTATCAAAATAATTCGTACCGAGGATACGAAATAGTAATTAAAAATAGCCTGCGCTCACAAGCCACCGCTTACGCGTGCACTCTCTGACCGCTTAGCTTCATCACATATGTTTGCCAAATAAAATAAATATTGCGAATGTCTACATTCCCTGCAGTCAGGTGATAGATGCACTGTCACATGAGGCGACGTGCGCATGTGATAATGGACTTGTTGTATAATGTACTGTAAATGTATATGACTCGTTCTGTTTGGCTTCAGTCGTCGAGTGAATAAGAGCTCCTCGCCAAGACTGACACGATGAAGCCACTTGTAAGTATGGGATGTCTTCGTGAGGGTATCCAACCTGCTACCACAGTGGTGGCTATTGCACCGTAACGGTACATGCTATACTTCTTATGAGGTGTAGGCTAGCCACTAGAACAATGATATGCATTAAATAATATCGAAAATGTTGCCCTTTTTAATTAACATATCCCATTTGTAGTCTTCTAATTTACAGTGGACGGGTGAAGCAATCGGAACAGTTATGCACTGTAGTGAGGCTATCATGCGGCGGATGTTTTCACGGAATTCAATTGTTGTACCGTTGTTATCGATGCGTGGTAGTGGAATAGTACATAACTCAAAACTTCTATTGCGCAAACATTTTCGGAGAGATCAGCTAACCGCGTGTCAAAATCAAATGCTTTGTTCCAAATCAGTATAAAAATGCAGCTACAGGCAACGACAAAATTGTGTTACATTTCAGGTGACCTAATGTTAACCGGAAGAGTGTGAGTTGTAAAGAGAAGACTCTACAGCTGACGTGTCACTGCTCAAATGATAGTCTTAACTTTTGGAACAAAACATTGATCATAAATAGGTGTTCGACGATGTCTATGTTTTCATGCAGCAATGTACTGTGGGTGGAATGTACCGGTTACACTGCGGGAAGTAAAACTACTAACAGTGGTTACAACGATGCTTTTGAATACACTCTCAAAGGATGCGTAGGAAGACGCGTTTTGAACATTGAATATATTACAGATGTATCATGACATTAACTTAGCCTTCGATTTATGCTGAAAAATACATTTATTTACATTTCACAGTTAGACAATCATTTAAATTTGTCACCTTGGAAATTGGAGTCATGAATATAACAGCTTACAAACAGAATACAACATTGTGGATACTATTCTCTTAAACTGTCTTCTTCCTTACTGGCTTCTTTGTTTTATATCTATGTGTGTTTCTTGCTTTGTATTACTGTCGACACGTCATCATCAAAGGTAAACATTACCAATTATCTTTCGTTTGGCAACACAAAGATTATGATTCGCCATCGCATATCTTGTACAATGGATCAGTTTGCATTGTTTCTCCACAGTTCCTGCTCGCAACAGTTGCGGTATTGCTGACCTTGACCTTCCCCACTGCCATGACGGTTGAATCAGCAGAACACAACGAGATGCCAAAGTGTGATGAATGTGAGGTAAGACCTCTTAATTTTCAGTTTCTTTAGCGCATGTTTAAACATAGAGTATCTGAGAGCAGCGTATGCAGAATGACAACATGTTTAGATAAAGTGGGTTACATTTTCAATTACATCGTGGTGCACTTACCTTATCATTTCCGTAAGTCGATGGCAACTTTAAAATGGACGTCTGGTGAAACGTGACCGATTATCGGTAGGCAGGTCAATATTATTGATGTTTACGAATTTTTGAATTTGCGCCCTCTTAGATGTTTGAAAATACAATAAAATTCCAGATCACATTTTTAAACTTGCCTACCCACCGTAGTTCCCTGTTGGATCAGGTCATTTGTTGACCACTAGTCAAGTTGCCATAATGATAACCTTGCAATGTTAACTACTGTAAACTTTTGTTATGGAAATGTATTTTATATAGTTAGGAGAGCAAAATTAGCTTGGTTGCACCTTGTGCAACCTTGAGCATTTCTCAGAATTTAAGATGGCGGTCTCGGCCATCTTGAATTTCGGCATATTTTCAACCTTTGATCTCGATGACATAGAGGGTCGTGTAATACCTCTTTATAAAGGATTTCCAGGATGGGGAGTCCATTTCTGGAGTTATTGTTTTGATACGGTGTCAAAGTGAAGGTCAAATCAGAGGTCAAAGGTCAAATTTACTTGTACAACCTTTAGCATTTCTCAGAATTCAAGATGCATGTATATATTAAGGAAATAAACACATACGTGAATTTGAATTTATTTGTCAGCCTTTTCGATATGCAAGTATATATGCAAGTATTATATATATATATATATATATATATATATATATATATATATATATATATATATATATATATATATATATATATATAAAAAAACAAGGAAATGAAGAGTATATTTATTCATCATCGACACTTGGCTCCCCTTCATCGTCTTCGATATCCAACTGCTTGCTGATGAAAGGACTGCAGCAGATGTCTCCTCCCTCGCATTTGCACTAGTCCGTGCATGAAAGGCCTGAGCTGTTGTAGCTGCAGCGTGTGCCACTGCATGCATTACACCCTGCAGTGCAGCTACAGCTAACTGCATCCAGTAGTGCTTGGGGAGCAACTGGCGCTGTTGAGACGGCCGTTGTGATGGCGGAGCCTTCGATGTTCCAATCAAAGTTGGCAATGTTTCGAGCTTCTTCAGGTGGATCACGTATGTCCGCGGCCTTCCACAGTAGCATCTGAATATGAGCTCGTAGCACATGCAGCTGCAGGTTGGTATCAGTCGGTGGAAGTTTCTTCAGTGGCGGAGGTTTCTTATGGCAACGGTAGGAATGAGCACGTGCGTCATTCATTGTTGTACATCCCTTCTGTCCGTTGAGGGGTAAGAAGAATGTGTATGCTGCCTCCTGGAGCTGAGCGTGGGTCGCGCCAGGCTGACCGAGCACTTGATCGAGATCTGGTATATCTATCTCTAGGAGCTTGAGCGCTGACTTTTTTCCTTTTCCAAAGGGGTACGACCCTGTATCGCAGCCTGACAGTGCGTGGATACCGAGAAGCTGACTGCACTTTCTGGGGCCTAACCGCTGAACAGTTTCGTTGATGTCCAAGACATCGCCATTCCACTTTTCCTTTTGAATCTTGGCGACAACTCGCATCCTTGATGTCCAGTACACCAAGAGAACGAAGACGTCGATATCATCACTGAGAATTCGGATGGTCTGTGCGCCTTCTGTCACCGCTTTCAGCATCTAGCTGCAGAGTGTGACGTCTGCCTCATCATGGGTAACGACACCGTCCAGCAAGTTGACGAGTTAGATGTTGTGTGGAAGGGGATAGCTGCATAGAATGTTGTTAAGCAGATTCTTGTTCTTGGAATTGTGAAGAATAACTTCTCGCCATGGAAGGAGGGTGTTTAGGGTTAGACGTACTTCCTTGGCTCTTCCTCTTCTCGTCTGCTCATGTTCCTATGCGTTTGGAGCATCTTGGTCATATCTGTCGAACAGAATGATTTTCTTGGAGACAGGAGGGTAGTGGGCCAGTCGAGTGCCGAAGCTTGCAGCCAGGTCTCCTGTAGTCCCTGAAACTGGCCAGACGACGTGGTACAGAAGCTGGCCGGCATCAACAAGCACCACGTTTGGAGCACATGGAGTCGTGACAGAAACACTGAGAGATTTAACGAGCACGGCCTTGTCACCCTTCCTCAAGCAGCCGTACTCATCGATCAGGCCCGGAGGGACTGGACTCAGTTCAAACTGGAAGACATCGCCTATATCAATGCTGCGCTGCTACCCCACGACTAACAGCCTACTGAACAGCGTCTCGATGTCATAGATGGCCTTCCCCTTGACAGTGACTGCCTTCTTGAGCAACTCCATTGTTGTTGACTTTCTTCTTTATTGTCTTGTGGAATTCACTGCTTAGCGAATCGGAGAACTGCCTGCTCTGCTCACTCCCGATGGCCAAATGCGTTCTGAACATTCACTGTGTCTGATGCCACTTGGCCTTTGCAGATGTTATAGACACCTGGTTGCTGGTCATTGAGGGGGTGACTGTACTTCTCCAGTTCCACCGCGATCTTCTTCCAATCGGCCTCGTCCAGTCTCCTTCTTCCCTTTCCATCCTCCTTGTGCTTATTCTTCTCCTCCCTATCTACTTCTACAACTCCCCAGCTTCATTATACATATGTTCCATGGCGATGTCAAGGTGGGCGCACACACTGAAACTATTCACCCACACAGCCACTTGCTCGGGGCTCCTTGAAATGCCCTTGATACCTACAAAACCCTTCCCTCGCTTGATATATGCTGGCACTGCAGTCCCCCCATCCGAGTGCAGACAGACGTGCGCACCTGCCAGTAGGTCCTCCTTGGCACGCTGGGGAAGGTGCTCCATCTGTCGCACATACCAGCTCAGGTAGCGGGCATAATTGTGGTGACCTGCTGCGAAGAAGTATGGCAGCATTGCCTTGAGACAGTGCTGCTGGAGAAGGGAGTCACCGTTCCGCTCTCCGCGCAGGAACATGAGCGACAACAGTGTAGGCTTGACAAAGCAGTCCACCCATAGCCTCCCGGTCGGGTGCCCTCTGGCTGTCTCCGGGTAGAGAGTCAATATATTATTTTAATATTGACATTTCCTGAAGCATATCCTGTAAAATATGATTGCTAAATATATGCAATTAGTCTGCATTAGCATAAGAAATAAGCTGCTGTTAAGCAAACACGCAATATTAATGGTTAAAGTACAAATATATTAGAAGGGGAAACGTTATGGTCAAGACATTCCAGCATGTCAAATTGAAAAAACCCTGTCAAATGACTGAATAACTGTTATTGAATTGACTTAGCATATTGAGGGGGATTATAGCAAACATACAACAGCATTCGTTTTTTTGTTAAGCGGTTCTTGAAAATGAAAAGCTTGTGACAAGAATATACAACTTACTATAGAATGGCTCACATATAATCGGTCTATAGAAGTGATTTGTCCCTGGATTTACGTCACATTTGACCTTTGACCTCTGATTTGACCTTGATTTTAACCCAGTATCCAAAAATGACTCCAGCAATTGATTCCCCACCATGGAAAACCGTTATAAAAAGGTATTACACGACCCTCTATGTCATCGAGATCAAAGGTTGAAAATTTGCCGTAATTCAAGATGGCCGAGACCGCCATCTTGAATTATGAGAAATGCTCAAGGTTGCACAAGTTGCAACCAAGCTAATTTTGCTCTCCTAACTATATAAAATATATTTCCATAAAAATGTTTACAGTAATTAGCATTGCAGGGTCTCCTACAGGAAGTATATGAGCGGCAACTTGACTAAACCTGTATACTGCTTATTAACTTTAAGATTGTCTGACTCATTTGTCTTGACTGTCCTCTGAGTTTGATTTCCAAGGACTTAGGAACAAGAAGTAAACTTATTGTTACTACTCCTACTACTACTACTACTACTACTACCACCACCACCACCACCACCACCACCACCACAACCACCAATACTAATTAGCAGTTCTTCACAACCTTTTACACAGCTACCGTTATTAACTTCAGACTGCTACGAATTGTCGCAGTTTGGAATCATGTGTATAATGCGGACATTAATAGTTCATATTAAATGAATATAATATTGTTTTTATAAGTACACTGCAGTCAGTAATCATGGTCTGTGATTGTTGTCATTGTGCAGGTTACTCGCAAGAGCTGCCTCGCCGGATGCGTCCAAAAACACGAAGCGTTAGTGACGAATTTCGCCTGTGTTCGCCTGTGTGAATCCAACAGATGGTGGTGTCACTTGTTCTTCTGCATATTCTAATCTGGACGAAATGAAAATACCGACATTGGTGCAGTCGAGAACAAACTGGTTTCTGTGACCGCCTCCTGGTTGACCTCGTCTCTAGTCTCTAGTCTCTAGTCTCTCCTGGTTGACCTCGTCTCTAGTCTCTAGTCTCTCCTGGTTGACCTCGTCTCTAGTCTCTAGTCTCTCCTGGTTGACCTCGTCTCTAGTCTCTAGTCTCTCCTGGTTCACCTCGTCTCTAGTCTCTAGTCTCTCCTGGTTGACCTCGTCTTGGTCTCTAGTCTCTCCTGGTTGACCTCGTCTCTAGTCTCTAGTCTCTCCTGGTTGACCTCGTCTCTAGTCTCTAGTGTCTCCTGGTTGACCTCGTCTTGGTCTCTAGTCTCTCCTGGTTGACCTCGTCTCTAGTCTCTAGTCTCTCCTGGTTGACCTCGTCTTGGTCTCTAGTCTCTCCTGGTTGACATCGTCTCTAGTCTCTAGTCTCTCCTGGTTGACCTCGTCTCTAGTCTCTAGTCTCTCCTGGTTGACCTCGTCTCTAGTCTCTAGTCTCTCCTGGTTGACCTCGTCTCTAGTCTCTAGTCTCTCCTGGTTGACCTCGTCTCTAGTCTCTAGTCTCTCCTGGTTGACCTCGTCTTGGTCTCTAGTCTCTCCTGGTTGACCTCGTCTCTAGTCTCTAGTCTCTCCTGGTTGACTCGTCTTGGTCTCTAGTCTCTCCTGGTTGACTCGTCTTGGTATCTAGTCTCTCCTGGTTGACCTCGTCTCTAGTCTATAGTCTCTCCTGGTTGACCTCGTCTTGGTCTCTAGTCTCTCCTGGTTGACCTCGTCTCTAGTCTCTAGTCTCTCCTGGTTGACTCGTCTTGGTATCTAGTCTCTCCTGGTTGACCTCGTCTCTAGTCTCTAGTCTCTCCTGGTTGACCTCGTCTCTAGTCTCTAGTCTCTCCTGGTTGACCTCGTCTTGGTCTCTAGTCTCGCCTGGTTGACCTCGTCTCTAGTCTCTAGTCTCTCCTGGTTGACCTCGTCTCTAGTCTCTAGTCTCTCCTGGTTGACCTCGTCTTGGTCTCTAGTCTCGCCTGGTTGACCTCGTCTCTAGTCTCTAGTCTCTCCTGGTTGACCTCGTCTTGGTCTCTAGTCTCTCCTGGTTGACCTCGTCTCTAGTCTATAGTCTCTCCTGGTTGACCTCGTCTTGGTCTCTAGTCTCGCCTGGTTGACCTCGTCTCTAGTCTCTAGTCTCT
>JAODUO010001745.1:50000-52500 GCA_025642075.2 Ridgeia piscesae
ATATGCTTGCTTTGGAGTGTGTGATCAAGAAGGACTTGCAGTGTAGACTAACGTTGAACAAAATATGGACATACAGTGACGAAACAGTGGTGTGGTAATCATGCTGAACTGCTAAAATGTCGATCGCACTGGACATATCGTAGAAATGTATTGTGTCTTTATGTTAGATAGTGCACGTTTAGCCAAACAATACCGGTATATTAGTTAACGGCAGGATAATTGTAACCTCGATATTGGTACCAATGCCGCCATGATATCATGCGCTGAACTTCGGTAGTATGAATTCCTAATAACTCTATACATTGATTATAATGTACTGTTCATATTCACGATGTGTTGTTACAAAGGTGCCGTAGCGTTGTGGTTAGCACATCGGTTTCACAATCGATTATATTGGAATTTGACTGCTGTTGTTGCAGAGCTGTTTGGAACCTGTGCAGTTTCGTTAATTTCACGTTGTATTAGTTCACTCAGCTATGCAATGAATGTGGTGGATTAAGATAACATAGTGGGATTCGTGCTGAAATTGCAGCGCTGCCTGAAGATTTCTAAAAGGTCAGGAAGGTGGTTTCTTTTGAACACGTATGTCAATAGTAATGTATAAAGCAATTTGATTTATAGAAAGTGGTTAATACACTATGTAGAAACTATTTTTACTTTTATAAAAGTTGCAAATATATTATAAATCAAGGCATATATTATTAGCTGAATTAGTTTACACCAACCCGTGTAGCCACAAACCCTAGACAACTGTCACACTGCAGTGTTTTGGTGTGTTCCAGCCGACCACGTAATGTCTTCAGTCTCCAATCACGGCATTGCATTTGATCTGCAATCTTTTCTCTCAGATTAAACAAGTTTAAATGATTAGTGTTGTGTTTCCTATATGCAATGCCACTTGGTATGAATCAGAGGCCAATGATCCAAGGACGTCGCTCGCTTCAGAGTGTGTCCGTGTGTCCGTGTGTCCGTGTGTCCGTGTGTCCGTGTGTCCGTGTGTCCGTGTGTCCGTGTGTCCGTGTGTCCGTGTGTCCGTGTGTCCGTGTGTCCGTGTGTCCGTGTGTCCGTGTGTCCGTGTGTCCGTGTGTCCGTGTGTCCGTGTGTCCGTGTGTCCGTGTGTCCGTGTGTCCGTGTGTCCGTGTGTCCGTGTGTCCGTGTGTCCGTGTGTCCTCGTGTGCCCGTGTGCCCGTGTGCCCGTGTGCCCGTGTGCCCGTGTGCCCGTGTGCCCGTGTGCCCGTGTGCCCGTGTGCCCGTGTGCCCGTGTGCCCGTGTGCCCGTGTGGTTGGGTGGGTGGGTGGGTGGGTGGGTGGGTGGGTGGTATTAATGGCTAATTGTCGTAAACCGCAGGAGACGTAATATATCACTTATCGTAATTTAACATTGGCGCGTAGATATACTTGCTACACCGCTATATTTGACATGTTTTTGTCTTATAATTATTACTACTCCCATTCTCCTGTACAATACAATTACAGTCACGGCATTACAATCAAAGCAGCGTTACTGAATCTGAATCCGATATCATCAATAGTCAATTCGTTTGATATGCCCAGCAACAATAGTTAGTTTCGCACAAGCGTTCCCAATATTACACATGTGACATATGGCTATCCTTATAATAATGTATTATGAATAAATTAATTGTGATATTTATAACTGCTTACCTACGAATATGTCATAGAATAATTAATAATAAACGGCTCTGTGGAAACACGAAACGTTCGCTAAATACAGTCGCCCACACACTCAGTTGTGGTCTGTCTGTATTCGCTTCACAGCCGATTTGTGCGAAATTGCTGCTAACGAACCGGCTTTCTCGGACTATGTTCGCAAAAGAAGAACAATCCATTCAACAATAATTAAACTGGTATTTTTACTTGGTACAGTAAATATTTAACAGCCACACTGGATAAAATAAAATCGCTTAAATGATTACATTAATCTTTGATACTCTTGTTGTGGTATGCCTCACCAAAGACAGACGAATGGGGATATGAGGCTGAGGAGTTTTACAGAAGCAAAACTGTCATTATCCAGATGGCGCTACTTACGCTTAGAGGCAGAAAATGGTTTCCCAGAAAATGTGCAAGTGAGATTTGAACAATATGTATGTAAACGCAAGTTAGGTAAAACGACCCCAACTAATCGGCTGTCCTTGAATTAACCTCACAAAATGCGCTTACATTTATGAACAATCGATCTACGTGAATTTTGACAGTGTCAATGTTATTTTACTTCCGAAAAGGCATAGATAAATTCCCGAATAAGGAAACGTCAGCTTATACTCAACATTGAAGCTACCAACGTGTGCGCTAGGTCGAATGTAGTTAGGTTTTAGCGCGTAGGAAGCCATTACGTTTGCGACATGCAGAAATGAAACGTGGTAAACACAACTCCTGGCACAAGAGTACGGAATGTAGTTTAAGTAAGATATTATCTAAGATGTTGTTTAAACATGAACTATGCTCTACTCGCTGCAGTGTCGAGCACGTATCACACT
>JAODUO010001745.1:57500-67855 GCA_025642075.2 Ridgeia piscesae
CCACCTTTCTATGAGAAACTGAACCAGTACAAGTACGGACCTCTGCTGCCGTGGTAGCGATACGGTAGCGACATTGAATGCGGGCAGACATTTGTCTGTTCGCCCGGTGTCGCGGCTGCGCAAGTGGGCACGTAGAAATATGGGATAATTTCGTTCAAAGTGTAAATGCAAACAGGGGCATGTATTGCAAAACATGTTTGTTTGCATTATGATTGGAGTGTCCATTTATGTAATGTAATTGTTACTTAAGTAATGTAACGAAGTAAATGTACTTCGTTACACCCCACCACTGTGTAATTGTGTCATGCCTGTGCCATAGCACACTTTGACTGTTATTGTTATCTGGTTTCTTTGTTTACGCAGGATATTTGGCGTTTAAGTGATACATTTAGATGCGGATAGATATTTTGTACGTTGCAGAACACTCTATTTCTTATTGCAAGACGCAATTGGTACCGGTTTTGGTATTTAAAGGAACATGCAACACTAAATATAAAAGTTGAAGCAATTAAGCAATGTCTACTATATTACATGCCATCATGTTTATATATAATTATTAGCTCATTTGGTAAATGTTTAAGGAGAATTACAGGGCTTCTATGGACGCTGACATTTTGGGTATTTAACCTGCGGGGGTGTGACGTCACACACGCCTGCGCCTCGGGCGGTCAACATACATCAAAATCCACCCAATGAAGCGCGAAGTGAGCACCGGCCGAAACTGGAGGGCGATCGTTTACTTTCTGACCAAACCAATAAAACGACCAACTACAGTCGCCATGTACATACCTAGGTCTCAAAGAAAACTCTTTTACGTTACTGAAACGATAACAATTCACAAAATGAATTCACGTAAAACTCGACGGCAACACGACACCTTTGGCGACTATACACCTAGCTATGATTACCGTAATATTGGGTTGAGTCGATTATTGGCAATGTAGGCCTGTTTAAGGTTAGTGTGTGTATGTATCCCCAGTTAATTTTTATGAAACAAATTATATGTAGCGACACCGCGACACAATACCACTGAGCTACGCGTAGCGGCCGTGGTTAGCATGCCGGCTTACGGTCGAGTTTTGCGCAAGTTTGTTTTATGACTTGTATTCGTTACAGGAATGTAAACGATACTATTTTAGAACCTAATGTGTGTACATGTACATATGATTACGATATGTGAGGGGAAGTATGGAGGCTGTAACAGGTTTGCTGAAAAGGTAAAAGATCGCTCAATACAAAATACCCGACGCCTGGCCTGGGTTTCTTTCGGTGGACAAATCCAACATATACATCTTCTTTCAATCGTAGTCGTAGTTCAGTCAATTCACAATAGCCTATGCTCAGAATCAGTCTTGAAGCATGCAGTCCAGCGTAAAGTTGTCATCGTTCGCTTCAAGTTGAATTTATCCATCGCGTGGTCTGTACCAATGCTGCGCAGCTTCACTGTAATTATTTCGCTTTTGGAATCTGAAAGAATCTGTCTCGTTTCTTCAACCTATCTGTTTTGTTTTTGCAACCTTACACCTGACACTGAGGAATTTTGCTAATGGTAGATTTACATAAGCAATTTCAACCACGCCGATGCTCTACTATTACTCAATATGCGCCGCCTGCATCGATGAGACTAGTGGACAGTCTACGTCATAATCGTGCATTCTATCTCGTCAATTCCTCGTGTATTGCGCAACAATGGCTGTCAATAAAAACTTACGTTTTGAAGATAGTTGTAAGGTGCATAACATTCAGGCAAAATTAATTATACACAGAAGATGCGTGACAATATACTATATGGAATGGTATGGGGGATTTTGTGGGATTTCGAGGGCTTTTGAACTTTAAGGTTACATATTCCTTTAAATGGATTGACTGACCTTGTTAAGCTTGCTTTATGTTAACTTGTTTTGGTCCCACTTATGTACCTTAGATATGTATGTAAACATATCATCGAGTTAATGGGCAAATAAACAGTGGACTCTAGAATAGAGCAAACACTGGCTAGAAAACTAGCTGTATCAAATTGCGCCAATGCAAGTTTTAATTTGCTGTAATAATAAAATACTGTTCCGTCGAGACAGTTTACTGCGTTCTGGTGTTACGTTTGATTAATTCAAGTGACGGGGAAGTTATGTTGATTACAAACAGTAGAATTTAAGTTCCTCAATTACCGTTGGCATTTGTTTTACACTCCTGGTGATTTTGGTAACATCCAAATTGTTTATCTCTCGTCGTAGCAATCTGCTATCATCCAATTTAAGAACGTATATTTTCTTCAGCTATTGTTTATGCGATGACGTAAGCAATACTGACATCATAATTGCAAGCGTCATTTTGCAAGTATGACCGATTGATAGATCAGTTGTGGATCCCCAATTTTCGCGACCGTGTGTGTGACAACAATTCGTTCCAAACGTAAATGTAAGCGAGAAATGTATTGCAATACGTGTTTATTCGCATAGTGTTTGGTCTGCTGATTTAACTTACATAGTTGTGTGTCAAGTTTGTGCATCATCAAAATAATTTTGACCGCAGTCGTCACATCATGTCTTATGTGGTCTATTGTTTGTTAGAATGAACGCATGTTTACCCAGGATACTTTGCATAGAGCCTAAATGTACCGATTACCAAAAAGGTCACTGACTTAGAATAGCACAAACGTCATTTACAATTGCATAATCCTTCAAGCTACCTGTTTACTGGGATGTGTAGTGTAATCTAAAATAGTAACTAGATATAACTGTTATCTTATATTTAATTGAAAAAGGCATAAGTGAAATATATTTTTACCTCACGTTTTATTCATTGTCAACAAAAGTCCTGCTAAGCTAGGATAAGTGTATATATAAATATATATATATATATATATATATATATATATATATATATATATATATACATATATATATACATATATATATACATATATATATATATATATATATATATATATATATATATATATATATATATCAATTGTTTATAAATTCAAGAACATATTTTGTCATGGCCGTCATTCTTCGAGGTCGTCCACGACCTACACAGCAGCTCACGGTAAGTATTCGTCCAGACACAGCACGTGACAGTCTTTCGTGTCGATTTTGCAATGCAACTTACACATTATCACTTTGACAGCCAACCACGACCAAAGGGAAGTGATGCAGTCGTTCTCACATTTTTCGAAGGCCAAGTCGCAGCCATCACTGCACGGAGTCGCCATTGAAGGTCGGGTCACTAGACAGATCACCAGTGACGTCACCACTAGCACCTGTTGACAATGCTCGCTATTTAGTGATATATAATGATAAGTGATAAAGTGTGTGTGTGTGTGTGTGTGTGTGTGTGTGTGTGTGTGTGTGTGTGTGTGTGTGTGTGTGTGTGTGTGTGTGTGTGTGTGTGTGTGTGTGTGTGTTGTGTGTGTGTGTGTGTGTGTGTGTGTGTGTGTGTGTGTGTGTGTGTGTGTGTGTGTGTATGTGTGTGTGTGTGTGTTGTGTGTGTGTGTGTGTGTGTGTGTGTGTGTGTGTGTGTGTGTGTGTGTGTGTGTGTTGTGTGTGTGTGTGTGTGTGTGAGAGAGAGAGAGAGAGTGTGTGTGAGTGTGTGTGTATGCATGTGTGCGTGCGTGCGTGCGCGTGTGTGTGTGTGAGTGTGTGTGTGTGTGAGTGTGTGAGTGTATGTGTGCGTGCATGCATGCGCGCGTGTGTGTGTGAGAGAGACAGTGTGTGTGAGTGTGTGTGTATGCATGCATGCGTGCGTGCGTGCATGCGTGCGTGCATGCGTGCGCGCGTGCGTGCGCGCGTGTGCGTGCGTGCGTGTGGGTGTGTTTGTGAGTGTGTGTGTGTGTGTGTGTGTGTGTGTGTGTGTGTGTGTGTGTGTGTGTGTGTGTGTGTGTGTGTGTGAGTGTGTGAGTGTTGGTGTGGTGTGTGTATATATATATGTGTGTATGTTTAAACATTGTGTGATTAAAACACGTGATAGTGTAAGTATTCTTAATTAATTATCGAACTACCCTGCCAAATTAATTGGAAGCATCCAGTCAACACTTCAGTTAACTTCTCTTTTTCGACGTTACTTGTCAATTAATAAAATGCCCAAAGATGACTAACGATACAAAGCCTAGAACCTATTCGTTGATTGTACAACTGCATTTAAAACTATCATTGATACACGGCGTGAACTTAGAGAGTGTAAAACCTGCTTGTATGAGCATACATTCGATATCAAAGAACTTACTGTAGTTTTCATTATGGGTATTCTTCGATTCGACTTCCGTCGCAAACCGGTATGTGAGTCAGACTGAGTCCATTTGCGTTGACGCATATGTGTGTCAGCCACTTCACGTGTTTGCAGTAGATTGTCAATTAAGTTGTAGTCAGAGCTAATACATCCGAGCCGAGGCTCTTCAACACACAGCGCCCTCACACGGATGGGATAAAAATGTAAAACAGAGAATGTACTAAACGACGAGACGTACAAAATTGAGATGGATCTGTGCGCGTTTGGACGTATCGGGAGTGGGACGGAGTGTCCCAGCTCCTGTCTAACAGTTCTGGTGTAGCTCGCAATACTCGTCGCTGGTTAGGTGGCATTTGTGTTCTACGCGGTATGAATATCATACGAAATGTGTTGTCCGTAGCCGATATACCTGTCTGAGTTATTGAATCAGTGCTTTTTAGGTTATAAACAAATCGACAAGTAATATTAATTAAGATAAACCATAACACGGAAGCACAATCATCAAATCGAATTTATAACCGTACTCATTGCTACAATAATTTTAAACATATTACTATCCATAATCGCAATATATCAAAAAATGATCGAATATAAAACTATGTTTGGTTGAATTAACATTACAATAATTGATTCTCAATTTCTTCACTTAACACGGAGTCCACGTATAATAAGACAGATGTCTATATTCTGGAATTAATACAGCCTTATCTTAGGTGGAGAAATATATTCAAGTTAAGCCAGCTGTATCTCCGTTAACTAGCCAAGTGGATGTTGTTATATGGTATCACATTCGCCATATACTGTGTGCTGAAGATATGCAGATGTACCAAACGATCACTTACGTATATTTATATTTATATGGCTCAATTTGCATTACTTTAGTCAAATAAATGACATAATGTCTAATACACTATTATTCTTATTCGAATACATTGAAACGCATAAATAAATTATAGCGACTCAGGTGATTAAACAGCATAAATCATATCACTTGTTCGAATACAATAATCTAAACATGTCAAAATTTCAATGAGGATTCGCGGTTGATCACGCAACAAGTGACCATTCACGCTACGTTTCCGTTCATGCACTCCGAATAGCAATCTGCTTTCTCGGCGTTGCATCGACGCGTGCACAGCACTTCTTTGATACGGAGCCACGCCCAACCGGAACTGTTGCATCCCAGCAGACACTCTGCGAACACGATCGAGCAGTGATCTTCGCACACTGTCGCCATTGCAGGCCGCACCACAAGGAAGATCAGCAGTGACGTCATCAGCAACATCTGCATATATTGTACGTCATTTTGTACACGGCAGGGAGGTATAATTGTATCTACATAACTGATACAGTGCTACACGTTTTAATTCTTCCTTTCCCTCCCTCCCACCCTCCCTCCCACCCTCCCTCTACTACCCCTCATCCATCTCTCTCCAAGTGTCTGCCTGTCTCTGTCTGTCTTGCTCTGTCTGCCTTCTTCTCTCTCTGTCTCTCTCTCTCTCTCTCACACACACTCTCACTCTCTCTCTCTCTCTCTCTCTCTTATATATTATATATTATATATATATATATATATATATATATATATATATATATATATATATATATATATATATATATGCTCGCCTCTGCCTCTGCCTCTGCCTCTGCCTCTGCCTCTGCCTCTGCCTCTGCCTCTGCCTCTGCCTCTGCCTCTGCCTCTGCCTCTGCCTCTGCCTCTGCCTCTGCCTCTGCCTCTGCCTCTGCCTCTGCCTCTGCCTCTGCCTCTGCCTCTGCCTCTGCCTCTGCCTCTGCCTCTGCTCCCCTGCCTCTGCCTCTGCCTCTGCCTCTGCCTCTGCCTCTGCCTCTGCCTCTGCCTCTGCCTCTGCCTCTGCCTCTGCCTCTGCCTCTGCCTCTGCCTCTGCCCTGCCTCTGCCTCTGCCTCTGCCTCTGCCTCTGCCTCTGCCTCTGCCTCTGCCTCTGCCTCGCTCTGCCTCTGCCTCTGCCTCTGCCTCTGCCTCTGCCTCTGCCTCTGCCTCTGCCTCTGCCTCTGCCTCTGCCTCTGCCTCTGCCTCTGCCTCTGCCTCTGCCTCTGCCTCTGCCTCTGCCTCTGCCTCTGCCTCTGCCTCTGCCTCTGCCTCTGCCTCTGCCTCTGCCTCTGCCTCTGCCTCTGCCTCTGCCTCTGCCTCTGCCTCTGCCTCTGCCTCTGCCTCTGCCTCTGCCTCTGCCTCTGCCTCTGCCTCTGCCTCTGCCTCTGCCTCTGCCTCTGCCTCTGCCTCTGCCTCTGCCTCTGCCTCTGCCTCTGCCTCTGCCTCTGCCTCTGCCTCTGCCTCTGCCTCTGCCTCTGCCTCTGCCTCTGCCTCTGCCTCTGCCTCTGCCTCTGCCTCTGCCTCTGCCTCTGCCTCTGCCTCTGCCTCTGCCTCTGCCTCTGCCTCTGCCTCTGCCTCTGCCTCTGCCTCTGCCTCTGCCTCTGCCTCTGCCTCTGCCTCTGCCTCTGCCTCTGCCTCTGCCTCTGCCTCTGCCTCTGCCTCTGCCTCTGCCTCTGCCTCTGCCTCTGCCTCTGCCTCTGCCTCTGCCTCTGCCTCTGCCTCTGCCTCTGCCTCTGCCTCTGCCTCTGCTCTGCCTCTGCTCTGCCTCTGCCTCTGCCTCTGCCTCTGCCTCTGCCTCTGCCTCTGCCTCTGCCTCTGCCTCTGCCTCTGCCTCTGCCTCTGCCTCTGCCTCTGCCTCTGCCTCTGCCTCTGCCTCTGCCTCTGCCTCTGCCTCTGCCTCTGCCTCTGCCTCTGCCCTGCCTCTGCCTCTGCAACATACTGTTGTTGCTTGCAATAATAGTCAAACTGCGTATGTTCTCCAACTGACTCTACTCTACTGTGAAAGTAGCAAAATAATAAAACCCTCAAGTAACAATGGCCACAAACTTACACTAGTACGATCAATCTTTCCAATATTTAATCCGGAACGTTATCTACAAGAAGGTATATTTTGCAATAATATCAAACCGATGTTATCAAACGACTGTACCTACTAAATCTATCCTATATGACTGATTAGTTTGTAAAATACCAAGGAACTTACTGCAGTGTTCATTGTGAGTTATCTACGATCCGACGTCTTCTCAAAGCGGAACGGATGGTGGACTGAGATAATTTGAGGTGACGCATGCTAATGTATGTGCAAATTCAAGACACATTCAATGATATATCAACAAAGGTGTGTATCTCGCAGTGTGCGCGATACCACATTCAAACTGTTTGCAGGCCTAATTGATAATGCGTCGTCTTCCAATGGGTTTGTCATCTGAACACACAATACCGTGTGCAAGTGAGCCGGTTGAATGTGTAGTGTGATTTGTGGTTTTGTATATAATTATGGTGAAGTTATTCCCATTCATCAGAAACGCATAAGTGATATTGTAGATATTGGGTCTTGCGCCATGACAATGGTTAATAGAACACGTGCAGTTTCGTAGAGCACACTTCTGTCTCTGTTCGCGGGGCTTGGTTCCAGAGCATCGTTGTAATCCCGATGTTATGACAGCAAACCTGGAACTGATCTTTTCTGGCTTTGTTCTAGACAGTCTAACTAGATTGTGAATGCGACAATTTGTCTTGTTTCCATGTCGTCTACTACTATTGTTTTCATGACAAATTTAAGAATACGATGGTCAACTGTTGTATGGTGACAATAATTCAGACTCCAGACTAGTTTTATGTGACGTTTCAGTTATATAATAACATACATACATACATACATACATACATACATACATACATACATACATACATACATACATACATACATACATACATACATACATACATACATACATGTAAACATAACTATACATAATAATACGCATATATATATATATATCGTCAACATCATCATTGTGCAGTCATAGTGTCCCGTGGTTTGGCGAAGGCCTCAACATGCTACTTCCACAACTGCCTGTCATCTTGCGCTACCCTTTGCCAGATGGTACCTTTTCAATAGTCGTCTAGTTCGTCTCTCCAACGTCTCGCCGGTCTTCCTCTAGGTCTTTTCCTTTCGTAGTGTTTCCAGGTGGTGATACGCAGTGTCCATCGGTTATCTCGTATCCTGCTGACGTGTCCTGTCCAGATCCACTTCCGTCTTCTGACTTGTTCAAGCACTTCTGTGACCTTTGTTTTTTCTCTTATCCAGATGTTTGTTTGTCTCCCCCTGTACATGTGATGTTTAGCATACGCCCTTCCATCTTTGTTTGTGCGGCAGCAATTTTTTTTTGTTGGGTGGTGAGTGGCCATGTTTCCGCGCGTCATACGAATACATTTATACTAATACGAATACATTTATTGGTAATAATTTGTACATATATTAGCACATCTAAGTAGCCTATAAAAGATCAAATATGGTTTTTTTAAATTATACATAAAAAATAAAAAGGTTATAAGTTAGATAAATGTAAAATTGTAGAAAAACAGATAAAATAATTAAGCAACATACAGGATGTGATTGTATATTAAATATGCAATTCATTCATGTAAATATATATATATATATATATATATATATATATATATATATATACAAATATATGCACATATAATATAGGCACCCTAATATTCAAGAGATGTACATCTATGAGACATTTGTACTTCGTGCAAAGTAAAGGTCCGTGTCGTGGGGGGTGGGAAGGAGGGTGGGAAGGAGGGTAAGGAAGAATTAAAACGTGTAGCACTGTATCAGTTATGTAGATACAATTATACCTCCCTGCCGTGTACAAAATGACGTACAATACATGCAGATGTTGCTGATGACGTCACTGCTGATGTTCCTTGTGGAGCGGCCTGCAATGGCGACAGTGTGCGAAGATCACTGCGCGATCGTGTTCGCAGAGTGTCTGCTGGGATGCGAGAGTTCCGGTTGGGCGTGGCTCGGTATCAAAGAAGTGCTGTGCAAGCGTCGATGGAACACCAAAAAAGCAGCTTGCTTTTCGGTGTGCATGAACGGAAACGTGGCGTGAATGTTGCGTGATCAACAGCGAACCCTCATTGACATTTTGACATGTTTAGATTATTGTATTCGAACAACGATATGATTTATGCTGTTGCAATCAACTGATTAGTCCGGATGTAAACCCGACCATGTCTTCTTGTCATTCCAGTTTATTTATGTGTTTCAATGTATTCGAATAAGAATAATCGTGTATTAGACATTATGTCATTTATTTGATTAAAGTAATGCAAATTGAGCCATTACATATTATCGTTAAGTATTACCGCTATCCAAAATGTCCAACATGGTTTTAGTATTGTCGTTCAAAGTAACTTCCGCTGGTGGCTGGTGTAAATATAAATATACGTAGGTGATCGTTTGGTACATCTGCATATCTCCAGCACACAATATATGGCGAATGTGACACCATATAAGAACATCCACTTGGCTAGTTAACGGAGATACAGCTGGCTTAACTTGAATATCTTTCTCCACCTAAGATAAGGCTGTATTAATTCCATAATATAGACATCTGTCTTATTATACATGGTCTCCGTGTAAAGTGAAGAAATTGTGAATCAATTATTGTAATGTTAAGTTAACCAAATGTAGTTTTATATTCGATCATATTTTAATTTATTCCGATTATAGATAGTAATATGTTTTAAAATATTGTAACAATAAGTACGGTTATAAATTCGATTTGATGACTGTGCTTCCGTGTTATGGTTTATCTTAATTAATATTACTTGTCGATTTGTTTATAACCTCAAAAGCACTAATTTAGTAATTCGGAAAGGTATGTCGGCTTCGGACAACACATTTCGTATGATATTCATACAGCGTAGAACACAAATGCGACCTAACCAGTGACAACTATTGCAAGCTACACCAGAACTGTTAGACAGAAGCTGGGACACACCCTACTCCCGACACCACCAAACGCGCACAGATCTCTCTAAATTTTGGACGTCTCGTTGTTTAGTACATTCTCTGCTTTAAGTTTTTATTCCATCCGTGTGAGGGCGCTGTGTGTTGACGAACACCGACTCGGATGTATTAGGTCTGACTACATCTTAGTTGACATAGTGTTGAAAACACATGAAGTGGCTGACACACATATGCGTCAACGCAAATGGACTCAGTCTGACTTACATACCGGTTTGCGACGGAAGTCG
>JAODUO010001746.1:0-10000 GCA_025642075.2 Ridgeia piscesae
AAAAAGAAAAAAAAAATAAAAAAAAAAAAAAAAAAAAAAAAAAAAAAGAAAAAAAAAAAGAGAGAAGAGAGAGCGAACTGAGACGAGACTGAGACTGAGACTGAGACTGAGACTGAGACTGAGACTGAGACTGAGACTGAGACTGAGACTGAGACTGAGACTGAGACTGAGACTGAGACTGAGACTGAGACTGAGACTGAGACTGAGACTGAGACTGAGACTGAGACTGAGACTGAGACTGAGACTGAGACTGAGACTGAGACTGAGACTGAGACTGAGACTGCGACTGAGACTGAGACTGAGACTGAGACTGAGACTGAGACTGAGACTGAGACTGAGACTGAGACTGAGACTGAGACTGAGACTGAGACTGAGACTGAGACTGAGACTGAGACTGAGACTGAGACTGAGACTGAGACTGAGACTGAGACTGAGACTGAGACTGAGACTGAGACTGAGACTGAGACTGAGACTGAGACTGAGACTGAGACTGAGACTGAGACTGAGACTGAGACTGAGACTGAGACTGAGACTGAGACTGAGAGACAGCAAGGACAAAGGGGTCACCATGCAAAAAAACGTAAAACCGCGAATGCTCAGGAACGAGATATGTCACTTAGTTGATGATTCGCAGTACCTGTTGGGGATGGCACTAGTGTTTCATAACACCGAACAGGGACAAAGCTGCCACACCTTGATTATTTGACAACATAATAGAAATGTATATGAATCATCGTCAGTTTTGACTGCAGCGTGTAGTTCGCGTAGCCTCAATGTACCGAGCCACAGCACGGGGCCAAGTGTGCCTCTTGCAGGTAAATTTACAAGTTTGTTTTCCTTCATTATGCATCGCTTAGACTTGAAATTACCTACACAATACATATATACGTTGTAGCGGTTTTTCTCCAGGCATTATAAACTATCCGGGTGACGTTTCTGTCAGCGTGTCTGTGTGTCTGCGTGTCTGCGTGTCGGCGTGTCGGCGTGTCGGCGTGTCGGCGTGTCGGCGTGTCGGCGTGTCGGCGTGTCGGCGTGTCTGCGTGTCGGCGTGTCGGCGTGTCGGCGTGTCTGCGTGTCTGCGTGTCTGCGTGTCTGCGTGTCTGCGTGTCTGCGTGTCTGCGTGTCAGCGTGTCTGCGTGTCTGCGTGTCAGTGTGTCTGCGTGTCTGCGTGTCTGCGTGTCTGCGTGTCTGCGTCCCTGCGTGTCTGCGTGTCTGCGTATCTGCGTATATGCGTGTATGCGTGTCTGCGTGTCTGCGTGTCTGCGTGTCTGCGTGTGTGCGTGTCTGCGTGTCTGCGTGTCTGCGTGTCTGCGTGTCTGCGTGTCTGCGTGTCAGCGTGTCTGCGTGTCTTCGTGTCTGCGTGTCTGCGTGTCTGCATGTCTGCGTGTACGAGTACGTGTACGAGTACGTGTACGTGTACGTGTACGTGTACGTGTACGTGTACGTGTACGTGTACGTGTACGTGTACGTGTACGTGTACGTGTACGTGTACGTGTACGTGTACGTGTACGTGTACGTGTACGTGTACGTGTACGTGTACGTGTACGTGTACGTGTACGTGTACGTGTACGTGTACGTGTACGTGTACGTGTACGTGTACGTGTACGTGTACGTGTACGTGTACGTGTACGTGTACGTGTACGTGTACGTGTACGTACGTGTAAGTACGTGTACGTGTACGTGTACGTGTACGTGTACGTGTACGTGTGCGTGTACGTGTACGTGTACGTGTACGTGTACGTGCACGCGCACGTGACGTGCACGTACGTCACGCGCACGTGCAGCGCGTGTACGTGTACGTGTACGTGTACGTGCACGTGCACGTACGTGTGGTACGTGTACGCGTACGTGTACGTGTACGTGTACGTGTACGTGTACGTGTACGTGTACGTGTACGTGTACGTGTACGTGTACGTGTACGTGTACGTGTACGTGTACGTGTACGTGTACGTGTACGTGTACGTGTACGTGTACGTGTACGTGTACGTGTACGTGTACGTGTACGTGTACGTGCCCGTGCCCGTGCCCGTGCCCGGCCGTGCCCGTGCCCGTGCCCGCGCCCGCGCCCGCGCCCGCGCCCGCGCCCGCGCCCGCGCCCGCGCCCGCGCCCCGCCCGCGCCCGCGCCCGCGCCCGGGGCCCGCGCCCGCGCCCGCGCCCGCGCCCGCGGGTACGGGTACGGGTACGGGTACGGGTACGGGTACGGGTACGGGTACGGGTACGGGTACGGGTACGGGTACGGGTACGGGTACGGGTACGGGTACGGGCACGGGTACGGGTACGGGTACGGGCACGGGTACGGGTACGGGTACGGGTACGGTACGGGTACGGGTACGGGTACCGGTACGGGTACGGGTACGGGTACGGGTACGGGTACGGGTACGGGTACGGGTACGGGTACGGGTACGGGTACGGGTACGGGTAGGGGTACGGTACGGGTACGGGTACGGTACGGGTACGGGTACGGGTACGGGTACGGGTACGGGTACGGGTACGGGCACGGGTACGGGTAGGGGTACGGGTACGGGTACGGGTACGGGTACGGGTACGGGTACGGGTACGGGTACGGGTACGGGTACGGGTACGGGTACGGGTACGGGTACGGGTACGGGTACGGGTACGGGTACGGGTACGGGTACGGGTACGGGTACGGGTACGGGTACGGGTACGGGTACGGGTACGGGTACGGGTACGGGTACGGGTACGGGTACGGGTACGGGTACGGGTACGGGTACGTGTTGTGTTGTGTTTTTAACAAGATTTAACAAGATTGCCACCTAGAGATTCAACTCTAGATGGCAGGTGGACTAGGAAGCCATTTGGCTTATCGAGAGTCCAACCTATCTATCTAAGTATACCACGCCCGTCTTAGGTATATGTCGATTTTATTTTAAATATATTAACACTACTAAAAGCTACACAATCAGCTGATAATATGTTCCATTCGTTTACTGTTCTTTGTGAAAATGAAAATGTTCTAATATCTAGTCTACACTGCTTCTTTGCTTATGTAACTCCATGTCCTCTAGTCCTTCTCTCTTCTTTGACTGTGAAAAAAATATTTCTCTCAATATTTTCATATCCTTTCAATATTTTAAACACCTCAATCTGATCTCCTCTCAAGTTTCTGGTTTCAAGTGTTGTTAAACCACATTCTTTTAGACGCATTTCATAACTAATATTCCTGAGTTTTTGTACCATTTTGGTTGCTCGCCTTTGTACTCTTTCTAGCATATCAATATCCTTCTTGCGATATGGCCTGCATGCTTGTATACAATATTCTAAGTGAGGCCTAACTATTGTTTTATACAGCGGTATTATTAGTTCTATGTCAGCACTAATAGTTAACCTTAAGTCATTTCCCTTTAAGGTAGTATTTAGTACAGTACCACCAATTGTATATTGTGCATCTTCATTCCCATGTCCTGCGTGAAGGCACTTACACTTTCCAAAACTAAACAGTATTTGCCACTTCTCAGACCATTCTATCAACTTATTAAGATCATCTTGTAAATGCTGTCTATCTGCATCACTTTTAATTTTCCTAAACACTTTTGTGTCGTCCGCAAACTTCAATACCTTGCTTGTTATGTCTTCATCCAAATCATTGATATATATTAAGAATAAAATAGGTCCCAGTACTGATCCCTGCGGACCCACTCAAAACCGCTTTCCAGTTTGAAACTCCCCATCAACTACTACCCTTTGTCTTCTATCAATAAGCCATTTTTCTATCCAGTTGATCATTCCATTTCCTATGCCATGGGCCTTTAGTTTAAGTAGTAGTCTTTGGTGTGGACTTTGTCAAAGGTTTTTAAAATATAAGTAGATTATATCTACTGGTGATCCCTCATCTACCCACTTTGGACATTTTCCCAAAAAAACATAACATATTTGTTAAGATGCCCTTTTAAAAAACCCATGTTGAGAGGGGTTTATCAATTTATTTTTAACAAAAAAATCAACCAGATGATCTTTAATTAGTTTTTCTAATAGTTTGCAAATCACCGATGTTAAACCACTGGTCTCTGACTTGTTTCTCAAACCCTTTTTTAAATAATGGTATAATGTTTGCTTCTTTCTATTCTAACGGACTTTTCCCCTCCTCTAATGACACATTGAAGACTGTTGCAAGGGGTATGCTGATTTGTTCTACAATTTCCAATAGTAATTTGGGAGGAATCCCATCCACTCCAGGTGATTTATTATCCGTCATAGCTCTTATTTTCATAGCTACCATTGTTGGGGTTACAATTAGTTGTCCTAAATAGTCAAACTTTCTCCCTTCGAACTTAGTCTCAAGTACTGGTAATATACTAATATCTTCCCTGGTAAACACCGAACTAAAGTACTCATTTAGGTTTTCTGCCATTAAGAATCCCTCTGTTATTATGTTTCTATAACTACCTTCTAGAGGACCGACCTTATCCTGAACTTTCTGTTTACTTCGAACATACGCATAAAAACTCTTGCTGTCATGTTTTATATTAAAAGCTATTTTTTTGTTCGTAGCTTCTCTTTTAATTTTTTATTTCAGCTGTAACTTGATTAAGTGCTTCTTTATAAATGCTATAGATTTTTTCATTTCCGTATGCCATATGTCTTCCACATCATTTGTTGTACTTGATTTTTCTAATGGCTTCCTTCGATAAGTGTTTCATCTTTGATCGTTTCCCCTGTTTTTTCAAGGGGACAAATTTGTCAACGACGCAGTCAATTTCACTCTTTAAAATATTCCAGCATTCTGTTGCTGTCTTATTCTTCAGCGTGTCATTCCAGTCTATCTTTGCTAAATATTCCCTCATGTCCTTGTGTCTTCCTTTGTGAAATTGTTTCCTGTACCTTATTTTTCTGTTCCGTTCTCCTTTACTTTGATGATAAAATGTATCTGGTTGTGATCACTAACCCCAGTGGCTCACATATCTTGACATTATCAACAAATTCCTTCTGTGAGCTCAATACTATGTCTAACAGTTCTCGCCCCTGGTTGCTTCTAACACATATTAAGAAAGGAAACTATCTTGTACAAAATTTTAAAAAACCTTGATCCTCTCCCCCGGTACTTGTAGAGATGTCCACTGTATATGCCCAGGGTTTAAAAACCCCCCATAATAAACGTCCCGTTTTACTTTTAAAGGGTTTATTTTTTTTTCATTTCTTATGTTTTTGGACCCGATACACTAACCCAACAGTTAATGTTGAGTTTCCTGTAACTATTTTACCCAGACAGCTTCTTCCATTCTGTTTTTTTTTAATTTTATTTCATCAGCCTGGATGGATTTTTTAAATATATAAAAAAACCCCCCCCCCTTCTTCCAAATCTATTTTTCCTAAACATTACATATCCTGTCATTCATAATTCGGCATCTATTTTGGGGGGTGGCCCAAGATTCAGTTACACCTATTAGGGAGGGTCAATATCTCCTACCATAATGTTTAGTTCATTTATTTTGTTTACTATGCCCCTGATTTAAACAAACACATTTAAAACCCCAATTCCGTAGGGCTTTCCAGGCTGTTCTTTGGGGTTTCTTTTTTTTTTTTATCTTGCCTCTAGTTTTTGGCTTTCTGTGTACCCCCCTGGAAACTAGTTAAAAAAGTTGCAACCTGTTCCATTGTCTATCGATCGAAGCAGGTTCTCGGAGAACACTGCTGCGCCCTTTCCGCTTAGAGGGAGGCCATATCTCATATACATGTCTTCTTTCCCAGACGTGCTGGATTTTAAGGTTGATTTTGGGTCCAACGATCGAGAAAAGATGGAGTTCATAATTATATTTGGACCCCTCGAGCCCTTAAAGGGAGTGATTTCCAAATCGGATCACCTCGGACTGGTATCGAGCCTATATCTGGTTACAGTTAACTGATGGCAGGGCAGAAAATGTAGTTATTTGCATTCCCTTTGCTCAACATTTCAACGATAACCTGAATATTGTATTTTATGTTTTATTTATATTATTTATAGTTTTATTAAGATATGATGATTAATCTCCTGCTCTACTCTAACGTCACGCGCTACTATTCTCGCAGGCGCATGCGTTTACCTCCCGAATGGCGGACGAAACAAATCAGCGTAGACTGCCTTTACTCGCTCAGTAACGCCTCCTGTCTAAATGCAGGCGCCTTGATCTCCATTTTGAAGAACCGTGTTGCAAGCAGACGTTTTCTCACCCATACATCTGTCTATACCCGGGGGGCCCCCCCCCCCGCCCCGGCAAACCACGCACAAAAACAACACACAACACACACACAAACCCCACAACACACAAAACACACACACACACACAAAAAAAAAACCCCCAAAAAAAAACCCACACAAACACACACAAAACAAAAAAAAAAAAAAAACACACACACACACACAACACCACAAACCACACAACACACACACACACACACACACACACACACACACACACACACACACACACACACACACTAATACTACAGCACCATCCTCGTTGGATATATTCAGCATGAAATTAACGACCCAAAACGTGTGAAACGTAAGTGGGTATACGTAAACTTTATTCTACTGAATGACATAATCATCTGAGAAGGCTGGCGTTTTCTTCCCAGTTAGTCCAGGCATTTTACGACAACTGTAGGGCCCGCTTGAAATTTGGTGGTTCACTTTTCAGTGGGATAAAACTCGTATTTGTATCATAGTGTTATGGCCACAAACGCAAAGCAGCTGTGTTCCCATGAAGCCGATATTTCACGATAACAGTATTCTTGGGGTTCAATAGCAACGGCAGCCATCTTGAATTTTTAAATGACCTTCATGCATATAATTAAAACTATTATAGTTGAACTATTGAACAATGAAATTGTTGGCATAATCACATATATATTACCACTAACGTGGCCTAAGAACCGATATATAGGAAAGTATTTGTTAAAGGTGGCGGCCAATTGGAATCGACATTTTACAATAATGAAACACAATCCAGCTTGTTAGCCCATACTTTTTGGTGCTATACCTTTACCTCTGAACTGTCGTATTCTCATTTTCTATTGCACTTTTTTATGGCCTAAATCGAAAAATAGTTATAATTTTTAACAATGGGTAAATTGTGATCATAACTGTTTTTACGAATTTTCACCCAGAATTCTGGTTAGACTTTTATATAATATACAGGACACTTTCCTGGGTACAAAAGAGTTGAGACATTTTATGTTGCAATTTGTTCTTGGTCAAGCTGAATAATGCCTGGACTCAGAGTCCGTTCAGTAGCTGGCGATGGCGGCGTAGTGCAGGTCCATGGCGCGCCACTTGGTCTGTGTGCTCTGCCAGCCCTGGTGGGTGTACATCTGGTACTGCGTCGACGACTTCCAACGCCTGCACCTCTTCCCGAAGAACTTGAAACACGAGCGGTACTTGTACGTGCGGTAGCGGTACTTGGTGGCGACGGGGAAGTGCCAGCGGAACGCACTGCCTTCTGTGGTCCCGACGACGACGGGCCACCCACTGCGGATCCATTGCCTCGTCTTGCTGGCCGTCTTGTCCCGGGCGAACAAGTTCCAGATGTTGTTTGTCTGTTGTACTGTCGGAGTGCCAGACAACTGTCGTGCCTAGGTTAAAGATATACGAACGTATGTTAACGAATACAGTAGATGCCTTGATGAGATTGGGCAATAATCAGTATTGAGACGCAGAATTGTAGAATAAATGACGAATGTTGCCACCTAGCGGGTAATGAGAACTATTTGTTTTGACACCGAGTAACATCACATTGACATGTATAACTGTAATATGTTGTAGAATATGTTTTATGTTCTTATGATGATTTTTCATTATATTGCTGAGGTCAAATAGCAATAGTTCGACGTTAAGTTTGTGTAGAAATGGTATTAGCACTGACTATGTATAAATATAAATATTGCGGTGTTCATATATACTTATACATTATGAAAATAGCATTAACGTGTATGTAAAATAGCCATATAGTGCCGTATAAACATGGATAATAATCTACTAGTAGTGTATATTACAGTTATGCATGTGAAAATTACGCTACCCTGTGTTAAAACACATAGCTCACAGTATCCGCTAGTAGTAGTAGTCTGTTAGTCTACCATTCTGTGTAATAAGTGGATCGTTCCAAGTTGAATAAACAGTAAATGGGTTATAGTTATGAACAGTTATGAGTTGGTCGCACTGGCAATGAATGCAAGTAGATACTTGTACTGTAATCTTTCTAACCGACGGACGTCTGCAACATAATGATCGACTAAAGAGGATGTTCGCCTACTCTGTTGACCTCGCTTAATGCATGTGATAATACGTAAGGTTGGTCACATACCTGGAAGAAGGCCTTAATGTTGTCCATCTTATAGGCGGGTGTGGCGCCGTTCGTGAAAACGCACCACGTTCCGAGCGTCTTCGCGATCTTCTCGAGGTATTTCTTCATACGAGAGACATCGGAGGACGAAGAACTCGGAGCTGTGCACCCGGTCGTTCCGCTCGAACCATCACTGCCGCACCGGTAGAGACCCTCACTTCCGGTGCCGTAGCTCGACGCCATGTTGTGTGATCGGCGGTCGTAGTACCCGAACACCATCGCCCAGGCCACGGGGCCGCACCCGACATAGCAGTTGCCCGCGGTTTTATGCTGCCAGTAGTTGGGGAAATAGCTCTCATTGGGGATCGACTTTGTGGTCCAGCTGGAATAGGATTTGTACTCTTTGAAGCGTTTCTGGCGGTGCTTGGTCGTGTCGAGACTGTAGTGTCTCACGGTGATCGCGCCCGATGCTTGCTTTACTCGCAGTTCGAAGTCGACGCTCTGTCTGCTTTTGAACGCCGGTGCTATGTCCTGGCTGATTTCGAGTTCGATGTAGCTCAGGTGCAGCACCGATTTCTTCTGCGTCAGGTCGATACTACCGTCGTCGTCGACTTCACAGGAGGAGATCATTTGGCACAAGGCCTTCTGTACCTGTGCAACCTCTTCAGCGGTTTGTGTGTCATATTCCGATTGGTACTTCACCTTCACCGAGACGGTGTCCTCTTCCACGAGAACTCGTATCACTCCGCCTGGTCTGATGTATTCCTCCGTGAAATCGGACATCCTGTTCGACTTAGTGGACGCCATAACTTGCTTTCTGCCCCAAATAGATTTCTTTGCCTCTTCAGTCGCTCTCGCTTTCCACTGATTTGCCAATTTCGCAATGTGCTTATCGAGATACGCATGCGCATACTCGAAGTTGGTGTCGTCGCCAGTCTACGACAGACGAAACGAATGACATGCACTCTTTCTAAATACTGGAAAACATTAGTTGTCATTGGAAGGTCTAGGAAGAGCTAATATAGCAGGACAAATTACTTCCTATTTATGTTTATATTTACATATGAATGTGTATATTTATATTCACATTGATATTTTGTATTTAATATTATTATGAAATCACATCTTTGGGTATGATGTAAGTATATAAACAACTTTGGTGTCTTTAAACTCACATTGTCAACAGGCAACAGAAGGTCTTCTATTGTCGTCGCAACGATCTTGCCCGTCTTATCTCGACACATCATTTCCCCGCTAGGTGTCATCATCAGGTATTTGAGCACTCTTTGCCGTATCCCTCCGCCGTCGTGTCTAGTTGCGTGATTGGCGACGGTAGCGGACCTTGGCTCGACACCAGGTAATCGCCTATGATGGAGGACATGTGTGTATTGTTGTCACTATGTCATTTCGCAAAATAAAACAAATGTACTTTTTGCATCAGGTTATTAATAGTATATTCTCAGTATGAACGACATATATTGATTTTTTCTAAATAAAGTTGAGTATTTCAAGAAACAAAACATGTTGGTTTACATAAAGGATTTTTTGTCACGCATTGTTGTAAACTGCTAATGTTCTTAAGTGTATAACATTTTAAATTGTGAACGTTATTTTTTGTTTGTTTTAAAAATATACAGAAAGCATGTAGACGTATGGAACTAGGAACATTAAATCAATTGAACGTTTGCATGCATCTTGTTCGAATCGCTACTGGTATTGA
>JAODUO010001746.1:15000-30000 GCA_025642075.2 Ridgeia piscesae
CCGTGCCCGTGCCCGTGCCCGTGCCCGTGCCCGTGCCGTCCTGTGCCGTGCCCGTGCCGTGCCTGTGTCCGTGCCCGTGCCCGTGCCCGTGCCGTCCCCTGTCCCCTGTGCCTGTGCCCGTGCCTGTGCCCGTGCCCGTGCCCGTGCCCGTGCCCGTGCCCGTGCCCGTGCCCGTGCCCGTGCCCGTGCCCGTGCCCGTGCCCGTGCCCGTGCCCGTGCCCGTGCCCGTGCCCGTGCCCGGGCCCGTGCCCGTGCCCGTGCCGTGCCTGTGCCTGTGCCGTGCCCGTGCCCGTGCCCGTGCCCGTGCCCGTGCCCGTGCCCGTGCCCGTGCCCGTGCCCGTGCCCGTGCCCGTGCCCGTGCCCGTGCCCGTGCCCGTGCCCGTGCCCGTGCCCGTGCCCTGATACTGATACCTTCAAGTCATTTCCCTTTAAGGTAGTATTTAGTACAGTACCACCAATTGTATATTGTGCATCTTCATTCCCATGTCCTGCGTGAAGGCACTTACACTTTCCAAAACTAAACAGTATTTGCCACTTCTCAGACCATTCTATCAACTTATTAAGATCATCTTGTAAATGCTGTCTATCTGCATCACTTTTAATTTTCCTAAACACTTTTGTGTCGTCCGCAAACTTCAATACCTTGCTTGTTATGTCTTCATCCAAATCATTGATATATATTAAGAACAAAATATGTCCCAGTACTGATCCCTGCGGTACTCCACTCAAAACCGCTTTCCAGTTTGAAAACTCCCCATCAACTACTACTCTTTGTCTTCTACCAATAAGCCATTTTTCTATCCAGTTGATCATTCCATTTCCTATGCCATGGGCCTTTAGCTTAAGTAGTAGTCTTTGGTGTGGCACTTTGCAAAGGCTTTTTTAAAATATAAGTAGATTATATCTACTGGTGATCCCTCATCTACCCACTTTGTGACATCTTCCAAAAAACATAACATATTTGTTAAGCATGACCTCGCTTTTAAAAACCCATGTTGAGATGGGTTTATCAATTTATTTTTAACAAGAAAATCAACCAGGTGATCTTTAGTTAGTCTTTCTAATAGTTTGCAAATCACCGTTGTTAAACTCACTGGTCTCTGACTTGTTTCTCGAACCTTTATTAAATAATGGTATAATGTTTGCTTCTTTCTATTCTAACGGGACTATTCCCTCCTCTAATGACACATTGAAGACTGTTGCAAGGGGTATGCTGATTTGTTCTACAATTTCCAATAGTAATTTGGGAGGAATCCCATCCACTCCAGGTGATTTATTATCCATCATAGCTCTTATTTTCATAGCTACCATTGTTGGGGTTACAATTAGTTGTCCTAAATAATCAAACTCTTTCCCTTCGAACTTAGTCTCAAGTACTGGTAATATACTAATATCTTCCCTGGTAAACACCGAACTAAAGTACTCATTTAGGTTTTCTGCCATTAAGAATCCCTCTGTTATTATGTTTCTATAACTACCTTCTAGAGGACCGACCTTATCCTGAACTTTCTGTTTACTTCGAACATACGCATAAATACTCTTGCTGTCATGTTTTATATTAAAAGCTATTTTTTTGTTCGTAGCTTCTCTTTTAATTTTTTATTTCAGCTGTAACTTGATTAAGTGCTTCTTTATAAATGCTATAGACTTTTTCATTTCCAGTATGCCTATATGTCTTCCACATAATTTGCTTGTACTTGATTTTTCTAATGGCTTCCTTCGATAAGTGTTTCATCTTTGATCGTTCCCCCTGTTTTTTCAAGGGGACAAATTTGTCAACGACGCAGTCAATTTCACTCTTTAAAATATTCCAGCATTCTGTTGCTGTCTTATTCTTCAGCGTGTCATTCCAGTCTATCTTTGCTAAATATTCCCTCATGTCCTTGTGTCTTCCTTTGTGAAATTGTTTCCTGTACCTTATTTTTCTGTTCCGTTCTCCCTTTACTTTGATGATAAAATGTATCTGGTTGTGATCACTACACCCCAGTGGCTCACATATCTTGACATTATCAACAAATTCCTTCTGTGAGCTCAATACTATGTCTAACACGTTCTCGCCCCTGGTTGCTTCTAACACATATTAAGAAAGGAAACTATCTTGTACTAAATTTAAAAACTCTTGATCCTCTCTCCCGGTACTCTGTAGAGATGTCCACTGTATATGCCCATGGTTAAAATCCCCCATAATAATACAGTCCCGTTTACTCACTTCTTTGATAGCGTTATGTCTTTTTTCATTCTCTTCTATGCTTATGTTTGGACTCCGATACACTAACCCAACAGTTAATGTTGAGTTTCCTGTAACTATTTTACACCAGACAGCTTCTTCACATTCTGCTTCTTTTTCTAATTTTATTTCATCAGCCTGGATGGATTATTTAATATATAACATAACTCCACCTCCCCTTCTTCCTAATCTATCTTTCCTAAACATTACATATCCTGTCATTCATAATTCGGCATCTGATATATCGGGGGTGGCCCAAGATTCAGTTACACCTATTATGTGAGGGTCAATATCTCCTACCATAATGTTTAGTTCATTTATTTTGTTTACTATGCTCCTTGCATTTAAACAAACACATTTATAACCCAATTCCGTAGGGCTTTCCAGGCTGTTCTTTGCTGGTTTCATTTTGCTATCTTTATCTATGCCTCTAGTATTTGGCTTCTCTGTGTATCCCCCCTGCGAAACTAGTTTAAAAAGTTGCAACCTGTTCCATTGTCTATCGATCGAAGCAGGTTCTCGGAGAACACTGCTGCGCCCTTTCCGCTTAGAGGGAGGCCATATCTCATATACATGTCTTCTTTCCCAGACAGTGCTGGATTTTAAGGTTGATTTTGGGTCCAACGATCGAGAAAAGATGGAGTTCATAATTATATTTGGACCCCTCGAGCCCTTAAAGGGAGTGATTTCCAAATCGGATCACCTCGGACTGGTATCGAGCCTATATCTGGTTACAGTTAACTGATGGCAGGGCAGAAAATGTAGTTATTTGCATTCCCTTTGCTCAACATTTCAACGATAACCTGAATATTGTATTTTATGTTTTATTTATATTATTTATAGTTTTATTAAGATATGATGATTAATCTCCTGCTCTACGCTAACGTCACGCGCTACTATTCTCGCAGGCGCATGCGTTTGCCTCCCGAATGGCGGACGAAACAAATCAGCGTAGACTGCCTTTACTCGCTCAGTAACGCCTCCTGTCTAAATTCAGGCGCCTTGATCTCCATTTTGAAGAACCGTGTTGCAAGCAGACGTTTTCTCACCCATACATCTGTCTATACGGCGCGCGCGGGCATACACACGCACACACATACACACTGATACACACACAGGCAAACGCACAGACACACAAACACACAACACACACACACACACACACACACACACACACACACACACACACACACACACACACACACACACACACACACACACACACACACACACACACACACACACACACACACACACACACACACACACACACACACACACACACACACACACACACACACACACACACACACACACACACACACACACACACACACACACACACACACACACACACACACACACACACACTAATACTACAGCACCATCCTCGTTGGATATATTCAGCATGAAATTAACGACCCAAAACGTGTGAAACGTAAGTGGGTATACGTAAACTTTATTCTACTGAATGACATAATCATCTGAGAAGGCTGGCGTTTTCTTCCCAGTTAGTCCAGGCATTTTACGACAACTGTAGGGCCCGCTTGAAATTTGGTGGTTCACATTTCAGTGGGATAAAACTCGTATTTGTATCATAGTGTTATGGCCACAAACGCAAAGCAGCTGTGTTCCCATGAAGCCGATATTTCACGATAACAGTATTCTTGGGGTTCAATAGCAACGGCAGCCATCTTGAATTTTTAAATGACCTTCATGCATATAATTAAAACTATTATAGTTGAACTATTGAACAATGAAATTGTTGGCATAATCACATATATATTACCACTAACGTGGCCTAAGAACCGATATATAGGAAAGTATTTGTTAAAGGTGGCGGCCAATTGGAATCGACATTTTACAATAATGAAACACAATCCAGCTTGTTAGCCCATACTTTTTGGTGCTATACCTTTACCTCTGAACTGTCGTATTCTCATTTTCTATTGCACTTTTTTATGGCCTAAATCGAAAAATAGTAATAATTTTTAACAATGGGTAAATTGTGATCATAACTGTTTTTACGAATTTTCACCCAGAATTCTGGTTAGACTTTTATATAATATACAGGACACTTTCCTGGGTACAAAAGAGTTGAGACATTTTATGTTGCAATTTGTTCTTGGTCAAGCTGAATAATGCCTGGACTCAGAGTCCGTTCAGTAGCTGGCGATGGCGGCGTAGTGCAGGTCCATGGCGCGCCACTTGGTCTGTGTGCTCTGCCAGCCCTGGTGGGTGTACATCTGGTACTGCGTCGACGACTTCCAACGCCTGCACCTCTTCCCGAAGAACTTGAAACACGAGCGGTACTTGTACGTGCGGTAGCGGTACTTGGTGGCGACGGGGAAGTGCCAGCGGAACGCACTGCCTTCTGTGGTCCCGACGACGACGGGCCACCCACTGCGGATCCATTGCCTCGTCTTGCTGGCCGTCTTGTCCCGGGCGAACAAGTTCCAGATGTTGTTTGTCTGTTGTACTGTCGGAGTGCCAGACGACTGTCGTGCCTAGGTTAAAGATATACGAACGTATGTTAACGAATACAGTAGATGCCTTGATGAGATTGGGCAATAATCAGTATTGAGACGCAGAATTGTAGAATAAATGACGAATGTTGCCACCTAGCGGGTAATGAGAACTATTTGTTTTGACACCGAGTAACATCACATTGACATGTATAACTGTAATATGTTGTAGAATATGTTTTATGTTCTTATGATGATTTTTCATTATATTGCTGAGGTCAAATAGCAATAGTTCGACGTTAAGTTTGTGTAGAAATGGTATTAGCACTGACTATGTATAAATATAAATATTGCGGTGTTCATATATACTTATACATTATGAAAATAGCATTAACGTGTATGTAAAATAGCCATATAGTGCCGTATAAACATGGATAATAATCTACTAGTAGTGTATATTACAGTTATGCATGTGAAAATTACGCTACCCTGTGTTAAAACACATAGCTCACAGTATCCGCTAGTAGTAGTAGTCTGTTAGTCTACCATTCTGTGTAATAAGTGGATCGTTCCAAGTTGAATAAACAGTAAATGGGTTATAGTTATGAACAGTTATGAGTTGGTCGCACTGGCAATGAATGCAAGTAGATACTTGTACTGTAATCTTTCTAACCGACGGACGTCTGCAACATAATGATCGACTAAAGAGGATGTTCGCCTACTCTGTTGACCTCGCTTAATGCATGTGATAATACGTAAGGTTGGTCACATACCTGGAAGAAGGCCTTAATGTTGTCCATCTTATAGGCGGGTGTGGCGCCGTTCGTGAAAACGCACCACGTTCCGAGCGTCTTCGCGATCTTCTCGAGGTATTTCTTCATACGAGAGACATCGGAGGACGAAGAACTCGGAGCTGTGCACCCGGTCGTTCCGCTCGAACCATCACTGCCGCACCGGTAGAGACCCTCACTTCCGGTGCCGTAGCTCGACGCCATGTTGTGTGATCGGCGGTCGTAGTACCCGAACACCATCGCCCAGGCCACGGGGCCGCACCCGACATAGCAGTTGCCCGCGGTTTTATGCTGCCAGTAGTTGGGGAAATAGCTCTCATTGGGGATCGACTTTGTGGTCCAGCTGGAATAGGATTTGTACTCTTTGAAGCGTTTCTGGCGGTGCTTGGTCGTGTCGAGACTGTAGTGTCTCACGGTGATCGCGCCCGATGCTTGCTTTACTCGCAGTTCGAAGTCGACGCTCTGTCTGCTTTTGAACGCCGGTGCTATGTCCTGGCTGATTTCGAGTTCGATGTAGCTCAGGTGCAGCACCGATTTCTTCTGCGTCAGGTCGATACTACCGTCGTCGTCGACTTCACAGGAGGAGATCATTTGGCACAAGGCCTTCTGTACCTGTGCAACCTCTTCAGCGGTTTGTGTGTCATATTCCGATTGGTACTTCACCTTCACCGAGACGGTGTCCTCTTCCACGAGAACTCGTATCACTCCGCCTGGTCTGACGTATTCCTCCGTGAAATCGGACATCGTGTTCGACTTAGTGGACGCCATAACTTGCTTTCTGCCCCAAATAGATTTCTTTGCCTCTTCAGTCGCTCTCGCTTTCCACTGATTTGCCAATTTCGCAATGTGCTTATCGAGATACGCATGCGCATACTCGAAGTTGGTGTCATCGCCAGTCTACGACAGACGAAACGAATGACATGCACTCTTTCTAAATACTGGAAAACATTAGTTGTCATTGGAAGGTCTAGGAAGAGCTAATATAGCAGGACAAATTACTTCCTATTTATGTTTATATTTACATATGAATGTGTATATTTATATTCACATTGATATTTTGTATTTAATATTATTATGAAATCACATCTTTGGGTATGATGTAAGTATATAAACAACTTTGGTGTCTTTAAACTCACATTGTCAACAGGCAACAGAAGGTCTTCTATTGTCGTCGCAACGATCTTGCCCGTCTTATCTCGACACATCATTTCCCCGCTAGGTGTCATCATCAGGTATTTGACGCACTCTTTGCCGTATCCCTCCGCCGTCGTGTCTAGTTGCGTGATTGGCGACGGTAGCGGACCTTGGCTCGACACCAGGTAATCGCCTATGATGGAGGACATGTGTGTATTGTTGTCACTATGTCATTTCGCAAAATAAAACAAATGTACTTTTTGCATCAGGTTATTAATAGTATATTCTCAGTATGAACGACATATATTGATTTTTTCTAAATAAAGTTGAGTATTTCAAGAAACAAAACATGTTGGTTTACATGAAGGATTTTTTGTCACGCATTGTTGTAAACTGCTAATGTTCTTAAGTGTATAACATTTTAAATTGTGAACGTTATTTTTTGTTTGTTTTAAAATATACAGAAAGCATGTAGACGTATGGAACTAGGAACATTAAATCAATTGAACGTTTGCATGCATCTTGTTCGAATCGCTACTGGTATTGATATTGTAATCACGTCCTCAAGTAGATACTTTTGAATTTTGTGTAGGAAAATTTCATCAGTTAAATATGTCATACTGTATACAAACATACCCGTGTTTGGTCCGGAGCTGGTGACAACGAACTGCGAAGAATTAAATTCTACCAACCAGTAAGCCACATAATCAGATGACAGATCATCCCGGTAGATGGCGGCAGGTCCGTCTAGAAGGAACGAAAAACACATCAACTTAACACTTCCATTTAATTTCATTTTATCAATTCCAAGTAAATAAATCCAGTTCCACTTATTTTTTTTTTTTTTTTACAAATTATCACTTCCAATTTAATCTTCACTCATGTTTCCCCTCAGCTGCACGTCTCTGAAATACTATCCCCCCGCTGCACCAGACACCACATTACTCGATACTTTCAAGCAGCAGCTATGAAGCTGGGCAGCAAATTAATCCTTCAGTCGCAACGCGTAATAAGTATGGATATATGGATATATATATATATATATATATATATATATATATATATATATATATATATATATATATATATATCAGAGACTGCATGAGGGGAAACATGAGTGAAGATTAAATTGGAAGTGATAATTTGTAAAAAAAAAAATGTAGAACTGGAATTACTGCGCGAGGCTTACTCGGTTTTTCGAATTATAATAAAAATGTAAATACCGACTAAATAACAGTAATTTATAATATAATATATATATATATATATATATATATATATATATATATATATATATATATATTGTTATGAATTACTGTTTTAATTTAGTCGGTATTTACATTTTTATTATAATTCGAAAAACCGAATAAGCCTCTCGCATGCGCACCAAAATATCAACCTGTGGAACATTAACCGGAAGTCGGGACTGTCACGCTTGTCACACTATACGAGACGAACGAACGAAACTGTGGAAATGTCAGGGTATGGAAACAAGTCAAATGTCCGACATGGCATCGTCTGCTCTACAAGTTTCACTTGTCACGTTTTCTGTGAGACAGAAGTTAAAACAGTTGGTGCCGGTAATGGGTAGCTTAACCAGTTAGTACAGCGTTGAAAATTGTCATTCACAGTATCTGCTTAGAACAATAATGAGCAGATTGAACGAGGAGTTTACGTTCACAACTGAATAATTGGCTAGCAGTTGCTGCATTGTTGCATTGATTAGAGGATTCAGACGCCATTTATCAATCGAGATTCTTTTCTAACTTATGTGGTAAAGATTCAGTTTCAAAACCGGAATTCTGAATGGAATTTTTTATGGAATTTATTGCACTTGGCTTTGAAAGATAAAGATACATTTTGAAAGAGTGAAAGTGTAAAACATCGACAGAAATTATATTGCATTATATTGTGTACGTCATATCAGGTTATATAAAAGTATGTTTCACAATATCATCACATACACATTGAACAGAGCAATTGTATGGGAAACAACTTCACAACTATGCGAAATGTTCGCATTTTAGTTGAAATTGGATCTGTCCCAATATTATAGGTATGCCTGGATGTTTTCGAATGAAAATCAGTTTAGCGAAGACCCAATTAACGAAATCGTCATATTACCGCAAATATAATTTATAATACACTTAATGCACTGACACATGTTGCTGTCATCATAATTTAAAAGAATATATACCCTCGAATATCAATGATACACAATAAAAGAGCACTGTTTTAAGTGTGTATCTACATTTTGAAAAACAAAAGAAACCGGTGCTTATTAATTTCCTCCTCAAATGGTATTTGACGATATCTATACTATACAACAAATTCTGCATAGATTTATAATTATAGCTATATAGAGTGTCGATAGGCGTTTGAGTATCGTCACCGCTTAACACAGACGCCAGCTTGCTGCGCGTTAGCATTTAGTGACGTCGTAGGTGCGAACACTCGATGATTTCTGGGACATGCTGGAACAATGTCCCGACATTTGCAAACGGGTGAACACATTTTCTTCAAGCATCACTAATTATTACGTAAACTACACGATCGGTGGAACTCTTCCAGCACTGTATTAATGTTCATATATATTTATGGATAAATGAAGTGGTATTACATGAGATGTTGCCGAACTCTTTGATGGCGTCGACAAGTTCCTCCGCCACCTGCCACGGCATCTTCGTCTGCTCCGTTCCCGGGTCGCCTGATCTCCCGTCGGACGTATCGAATGCATCAGCCTTGTTGTTGAGACTGCCGAGTGAGTCGTCTCTGTCGACGAGTAAAACATCTCTATCTGCGACTGTTGTCCAAACCACCAGCAGCAGCTGCAGACTGGTTAGCCAGATCTTCATGGTTACTGTCGCAATCGCGACTCTGATAGACCCCGTTGCAGTAGGCACCGCAGACGATGCTTATTTATGTACGCGGCCAACGTCTCTGTGTTGTCTTGGTGTCAGCGGGGAGGTCCACGTAGTTTCAACGTCCAATTATCCGGGAAGGGCGTGACAACTTCGAATGATTGACAAATGCTTAATTACTACTCATTTCTATTGGGACAACTGGAGCACATTCCTCAGTGACCTCGTACACGGGCCACATATCAGACAAGCCCTGCCCAAATGCACATGAAATATTACGTACGATATTATTAACATTAAAACGTATTTGAATTCAGAAAGCATGTTTCGGCATAACTAGGTGGCAATCAGAACACCGTATGTTCATTAGAGGTTACCAAAGCAAATTTGACAAGAGAAGCAGACTTGATTGCTGTGTGTTAGCTCTTTCTCTATGTGACATGTTTGTGGTAATATCGCATTGCGCAATAGATATGCACATTGTACGACTCATCGGCCGGTCATGCTAACAGGTGTTGGCCGCAGCACACATCACTGTAGTTGTTGATGCGATTCTACATTGCAATCGTCAATTTGTCTGCGATTGAAAATGTGTTGTTGACTTTGAAATTCTGGCGTTGCTTTCCCGAAAACCACGCGCAATACACCGTTCAATGTTGACCTATAGAGCGCCATGGCTGGCCGCAAGCAATCAGCAAAGGCGGTTTTAGGCAGCGACGCGGTTTTCAACAAGGCCAAATACACACCCATACTTATTTCAGGCAATATTTGTTGATGTATATCAATTGTTGATATTTTGCTAAAGATTACAACTTTAAAATAAAATTATAGTGCACATTATCTCAACCTTCACACATTTTAACATCTCCATATCCATGCAGAAGTGAAATAGTTGGGCAAGAGCAGGTCACAAAGGAGACACGACCGACCACACACCACCTGAAACATTGAAGTCATTTACTATAACAACAATTTATCACGTCAGATACCCGTTAATTGCAATTAATCGTGTGCAAACGGCAATTGGCCACGTTCAAACAACGCACGCACGACGAGTCCTTTCATCAGGTCAGTGGCCAACCCACCCTTTCTACTGCCAACGCGAGCAGTGCTTAGCCATACACTTAATGTCTGGATGTTTAAGTTGTGAATAGTAACTACGGAAACGAGGTAAATAAGATAAACTTTTGTACGCCGGTTTCGGGGGTTTGTTCATAATCTAACTGTGTGAAGTAGTACATATCCAATGTTGCGATTAACTGATTATGGTGCTTTAAATAAAGAAGTCCAGTTTTATTATTTTAATTTTTTTTTATTAAGAAAGTATTCTTGAAGTTCCTTGGTTTCGGGGGTAAGGAAAAGGATACCCTCGATTACTGCCGTTTAATAACGTATGTTCGTGAAACATTCCTAATCTGCCCGAAAGTCCATGACTCTCCAAACGCAATATTTCTACAATCAAAGAAGAAAATAAAACATTATCACAAATAAAATTGATCTGCGAATTACAACTAGTTTACTTCGTGAATATGTTCGGCAGCTCAATCTACTCAACTTTGAACTCCAACGAAAAGTTGGTTCATCAGTTTTGTTGAATAAATTCAAAACCACCAATCGCAAAATTGGAGTCGCAACATTCCACGTCTTATCACTGGGCGTCTTTGTCTTACTGAAAATAACAGTAATACTCAGAAGGCGACGAGCACAGGGAAGCCTTCACACAGGAGTTCAAACGAAACGACAACATGATAACAAGTCAGACGTATGGGCTCACTGTCCCACTGGCGGCTACAACTAACGAGAACGAAGATGCTCAGTGAGAACTTCTGGAATGTCAGAAACAAATCAAGCGACATTCTGAAACCGACATTAACATTCTCAGTGTTTCTGGACAACGATCGAAACTCTCTACACTAAATTGTGTGACTCTGACACCTCCTGCTGGACGCATCAGTCGCTACACACAGTGGTGGGATGTAACGAAGTACATTTACTTCGTTACATTACTTGAGTAGTTTATTTTGAAATATACTTGTAACGACGTACATTTTTGGGACTTACTTTTACTTGTAATGATGTACTTTTTTGATTACTTTCTTACTTTTTACTTATAAATTTGCCTTACTATAGTCTATTCGAATTGCCGGTTTACCAAGTTTATAACTGTAAGGAATTCGGATGGATGCGCGTCACTGTGGCACTGTGTCGACCCTCGACCCCTGATTGTGCAGCCGTTGTTTGTTTTGCGCTCGGGCCGACATCATGGCATCAATCGTGTTTCACGCTGACCTATTATATAACTGGCGCTTGGTTTCTGAGACGTCCTCCAAGCGTTTGTTAAAGCCTATGAAGAGTTTGTTGGGTTAAGGTCAATTAGGGAGTAAATATGGAACAAGGTATGTTTGTTTTGTGCAGACATCAATGATCAGTCGCATTACTCAGTCCTGGCTTCGCACATCCGAGTTTCGGTAAGACCGGCGCTTCGACCAATCCATTGCAATCGAGATTCACAGATGCGTCTTGTTTGGAAATCGGATAAATAGGTTGCAACTCATTAGAAAAGATCAGTATAATGCTAGGCTGAACTGGCATGATGCATTGTATCGCAATTGTTAGACAAAACATGTTACTGGTGCATCCTCTTAGGAATGCATCAGTCGCCTATGTAATGAGGAGTCGCAGTCTTTTTGGTATGGTAAATGCGCGTAATAAATCGGTATGTTAAGGTTAGCTGAAAGATCAAGGAAGTTAGGCCAATAATGAGGCTATTTATTTAAGTTTCGAACTGTTAGTCAATTTTAGTTCTGTGTATGTCAACTCTTGCGTGTTCAGCGACTGAGAGCTAGGTTATTATTTTAGATCACATCGTATCGTTCATCTGAATACATCGTGATCTTTTGATGCATAAATAAATTATTTCAAAACTGTACAATGTTCGTGAATGTTATTCAGTTCAACATTCAACAGTGTGTAACAATATTTTATCAACATCACACAGTCTGCGCGGTCGACACGCAGTACCTTTCAGTTCGACGAGATTTGTGGTGATGTGGCTGCGTTGGTCTTACTTGAAAAGCCCTTGGTGGCAGACACAGAAGGGAATCGCATTAAATATGAACGCTACATTTAAATGTCAATATCGATACAGAACGTATCTCATTTGGCTACTTTTTAGTCATTATCGTAAGCTAAGATAATTATATCTATCACATCACAAAAGACAAATGTCAACAGCACAAGTGAACTGGTGGCATCAGAAGATCTTTTATATATATATATATATATATATATATATATATATATATATATATATATATATATATATATATATATATATATATATATATATATATATATATATATATATATATAAAAGTAAACTCCCAAAAAACTACTTAGGTAAAAGTACCTAAGTAGTTTTTTGGGGAGTTTACTTTTACTTAGTTGCTTTCTTGGAGTACTTGTCACATCACTGCTACACAATCTGTTACAATCTGCTTTTGAAAGAAGACGCTCTCCTACATTTATATACGGGCGATAAATGGTATCCGGATGACGTTTCTGCTCATGCGCGATCAATGTAAAATCATCAATGTGCGACGAAACGCAGATAATTTATCATATAAATACCACGAGCTGTTATATCATTTTTGTGGGGTGATCAATGTGAAAAGTTGCTTAAAATGTTGCTCGGTAAATCGAAATAGTACATTTGTTTACAACACTGTCACGGATGACATCGCATTGAAGTCATGTGATTTGCGTTTGCTATGAAAACATGTCTGTAAAATATGTTTGTCTCGTTGTAATTTGAGACAAATTACGTTGCTGACAGTTTTTACACGTCCCTTTGGTCACAGTGTGCGATACATATCAGACTAAATATGTATTTAATATGAGATTCACCAGGAAGTGTTTACCTACTCAATGGTAATTAATGACGACTGATTCGCGCTGGCGCAGAAACGTCACTTAGATATTATATAATGCCAGGACATATGTAAATACTACAATGCAAGTGGTGCATAACTTTCGATAGGAATGCAAATGTAACATATCGTATCACCCAATGCAATAACTGAATAACTTCTTTTATAAATACAGGTTTGGTGTGCATCTGCTTTAAAACAGGTTAAAGTAAGGTGGGGCATAGCGCCCAGGCCCACAGGGTAACGCATATCTTTATGCCAGCTGGCTCTGTTTATATCGATATTTTATATCGCAAAATATATATAATTATTATATATATATATATATATATATATATATATATATATATATATATATAATATATATATATATTATATATATTTTATATATATATATATATATATATATATATATATATATATATATATATATATATTATAAAAACAAATAGATATTATGAGTTCTGCAAATCTGACATGATTCCAATACTACGTTTGTGTTGTGTGATTAATTATGCATGCATCTAATTTGGGCGTTATGCCCACTATGTAATTGCATGTGTTTTATGTTGTCAACATTATGTTTATCCTGTAACAAGAATAAACAGCAGTATTTATTGCACATATATAATGTAGCCTACAACCGAAATAAAACATGGACAATAAATTATATTGCATCAGGAAACTGAAAGGCTTCAGTGTTACGACGTGTGCTGTGAATGTATTCGTCCAAATGAGTATGGGTCTGATAATATAATTAAAACGACACGCGCACGCGACGCGCACGCGCACGCGCACGCGCAGGCGCACGCGCACGCGCACGCACCCGCGCACGCGCACGCCCTTAAAAACCGCACCTCCGCGCACCGACGCGCAGCACGGCACGCGCACGCGCACGCGCCGCACCGGACCACACGCCCGCACACCCACGCACACGCACACGCCCCACGCACACGCACACGCACACGCACACGCACACGCACACGCACACGCACACGCACACGCACACGCACACGCACACGCACACGCACACGCACACGCACACGCACACGCACACGCACACGCACACGCACACGCACACGCACACGCACACGCACGCACACGCACACGCACACGCACACGCCCCGCACACGCACACGCACCGCCCCGCCCCACGCCCCGCCACACGCACACGCACACGCACACGCCCCGCACGCACGCACACGCACACGCACACGCACACGCACACGCACACCACACGCACACGCACACGCACACGCACACGCACACGCACACGCACACGCACCGCACACGCCACGCACCGACACGCCCGCACCGCCACGCACCGCCCGCCCGCCACGCACCGCACCCCCACCACGCCACGCACACGCCACCCCCCGCCCCACACGCCCCACGCCACACGCCACGCCACGCACCGCCAGCACCGCACACGCACACGCCACGCCAGCGCCGACCGCCACGCACACCGCACACGCACACGCACACGCACACGCACACGCACACGCACACGCACACGCACACGCACACGCACGCACACGCACCGACACGCACGCACCGCACAGCACACGCACCACGCACCGCACACGCACAGCA